>JZKD02S1056753.1:1275908-1287247 GCA_000966675.3 Picea glauca
TCTCTCTCTGGCGGGTCCCTTGTTGTATGTGGAATCAATCTATTGCCCCAAGTCCCATCACCATCTGCTATCTGACAGACCTCCGTCACCTCTGGACGTCATCTTCCACCTTTTCCAAACTGGTCATGTCCCATAACTGTTGTCAGTCCTTCCCCCCTATTCGCTCGTAGCAAGCCCCTTATTATGACTTTTACCTCCAATCAATAGCCTCCACATCCCCATCTGTATCCCTCAGTCACAGTCACCCGCCATATCACCCTCAAAGTGATCCATTAGCCATTTATTACTGGATAACCTATCCGTTATCCAGCTGACCTATCTCCCACGCCCAACAAACCCCAGTTTAAATAAAACTACCGTTATTTCCCTTACTTTCGCTATTCACCCATCGCACCAGAGAAATTCACTGCTTACTCCTCCCTTACATCTCGTTGCCCTCATCCACAGTCAGTCACCCCCACTAACGTTGTGTTTATTGTAGGTATTGTTGCAGAGATGGTGTCAAAGTCCAAACAAGAAGAAGGAGAGGAGAATCTGTTTCTCCCGCCTCCTGTACACCTGGAGAGGATCCCACTGGTCGACAAAGACCGGTTAATCGCAGATACCAAATGTGATTTTGATTTCTCAGACCTCCAGTCATGGCTCAAGGAATTTTTCCTAGACCAGAGCGATGAAATTGGACTCTCGGAGTCCAATTTACCCCTCTACCTCTTCCCTCAGATCCACCATTTTCCCGAGTTTGCTCTCAAGTGTCAAGCTCACTATATTCCCGAACAAAGAGCCTTCATCTCCTCGTCCAAAGAAATCATTTTCCTCATCACGCCCGAATCCATAGACTAGATGATGCAAATTTCCCGAGCCGACTTTGCGTCCCCCTTCAACCTGGAAATTCTCATCGAATTATACCAGAAAACGACCTTCCCCCAAAGAGCTCAAATATTCGAGCTCTTCCTTCCCGCATCCGCTCAATTTCCCTCCACCAATCCTCCTTATCCGTCTACCATGTTCTCCACTAAGGGAAACCAGGTCATCTCATCCCTTTGTGCTTTCTTAGGATATTATTCTGACCAGTGGGTAGATGAACCCATTCTGGGTTTTCTATCCATCTTATCTACCGACGAAAAACCCACCAACCAGCTTGATTTCAGTAAATTCTTGGCAGACAATATTCACGAATAGTTCGTGAATTTTGGCACGGAAGGCATGTTCAGATACTCATCCATACTGGCATACATGTTTGTCTTCCTTCAAGCAGACCAATTTGGCTTCTCCATGCAGAAGATGGACGGAGATGGTAGACCTCAGGCAGTGACAGCGTGGACCTCCTTACTCAAGCACAACTCCATTGATTTCAGCTTCAAGGAGTTCATCGACCAATTCTACCACCCGATGGTAAGAATGCTAGGTGGCAGGCCTGAGCCTCAAATAAACGATGAAGTCCAGAGAATCCTGCATCTCTCGGACAACAAAAACACCGGGGATTGGTACCTGTATAAATATTACACCGAGATCAGAGTATACGGGTGTAAGTTGGCACCGTATAAGTTGCCTAAGTATTTTCCTATCAGAATTTTTTCTCTAGAATATTTAAGGCATATTATAAATTCGAATGATATTCATTTTGTATCATTGAAGAAAAAGAAGCAGCTTAGAATCAAGGGGCAGATTGGCTCCTTTATCTGCAATAGTCGTGGCGCAGGGGAAGAAGAAGACACGATGTTGAGAGAAATGAAGTTCTTCTTGAGCTTCCCATGGCACTATGATCCTTATGGGATCATCTCAGAGATGAGGGTGAAGAACAAGAACATCCCCTATGTTCATGAAGCTAGGCCTGAGGTGGAAAAATTTGCAAATCAAACAGTGTGGGAGCCTAACACATTGGTCGAAGTGGAACAGCAGGTTCCCCCGACCACTGTGTCACCAACGACCACACCATAGGTCCCTAAGGAAAAACTGCCTCGACAAGAGTTATCTCCACCTGTCACGGAGGTATCAACCGAAGAGTTCCAGTTGCACACTAAGAGGCCCAAGATAATTTCAGTTCCTGGCCCGATCGGAGAAAAAGAAACCCTGCCTACCATAGTGACCAAGTCTGTTATTCCACCTTTCGGTTCGAGTCTCCATAAGGACATTACTCCATTATTTCGAAAGAAAACCATAGACTCCCCTTTGAACACTCAGCCAGGCAAGGTGGGACCAAAGCTTAGTATCTTCGAGAATTACGAGCTGATCAAGAAAAAGAACCAGACCCTTACCAGCAGTACTTGCGCTTAGTTTTGGAAGCAGACGTCGACTGCGCAGCATAGGCTATTGTCTGCATTTGACACAGAAAAGGGCAGAATGCACATGGCCTTCCTCCAGGCACAGGTACCAGATCCCAAGGTGATCACCGACTACAAGAGGGCCACCTTCGAATTTCAGACGAAGGACGTGCACCCAACCGATCAAATGGATCTACACAATCAGACCGGAGAAATGGTTTTCTACACGTTGGCGCACGCTTCTGCTTCAGCGTCCAAATTGCAGGTGTCCCTGAACAATGTTCAAACACAACTCAAAATGGAGAAGATTTCATCCTTCGCAAAGGACAATAGGATCAAAAATTTGGAGGAGTTGGTCCTCAAGATTGGTTATGATCCTTCGAACGTCAAAGCAACGGAGGAAATGATAAAGAAGAAAAATGCTGACATAGCCTCCTTGAGAAAACAACTGAAACTCTCGCCCACAGAGGATTCGCAGGAGAAGGAGATGGCAGAGAAATAAGGAGAGAAAGATGAGATGCTAAAGCTGCTCATGGAGCATAATGCACATCTTAAATAAATGGAAACTGAGATGGAGAAGTTATTAAAAGAGAAAGAGAAATTGAAGCCAATGGAAGTCATTCCATTGAGCGCTATTCCGATTCCAGGAGTGAGTGCAGCATCAGTGATAGAAGTCCCATCCGCGACTCCATTGACATCACAGGAAAAGACAGTCGACCTGGATAAATCCATGGAAAAGGTGAACCTGCAGGAGACAGAGATCAGCAGGCTTAAAAAGGAATTTGAGAACCTTTAGGAACTCAAAACTTCCTTCCAGACCAACCTCTCCAAGGAAAATCAGGTGACAGAGTAGCTCAAGCAGGAGTTACAGCAGCTCCGGAAGAAGATAGTGGCAGGGAAGACTTTGGCCGAGGTTAAAGAGAATGTATGGAGAGACATCACTAAGTCCATGAATGAAATATGGCCAATGATCCAAATCATGTTCGAGTAGAATGAGTTGGTGTTGAGAAGAAAACAGGCCATCGAGAAGATCATAGTAGAATTGGGAGACATGCCAACACAAGCGAACGAGATCATCAAATTCCTCAATTCTAAGACCAGGGAAGAGATGGAAGAGTTGAAGATTGAAGACATAACAGAGACCATCCTTGAGGTCAAAAGAGTTTTTACCAAGAGAGGATTAATGCTTCAGTTGGAAGAAAAGGTTCAGGCCATGGACCTGGGGGTACAAAGGTTCTTCAGTAAGATTGAGGCTCTCCAGAAGAAAGGTCTACCTGGTCTAAAGGTTATTAATGATAAACTGATGACACTCCCAGATTACAAGAAGAGATTGGTTGATGTGTCTAAGGACAAGTTGAAGTTTGCATGGATTCAAGGGAGAATCACTGGTAAGGAATTTCTAGATGCCCTTCAGTGGGACATCAGCATCCAACACGAGATTCGATACATCTTCCTCACCAAGCATACATTCGCCAAGTACACATAGATGGACGAAGTGTATCGAAGGCTGCTCAAAGTCAACATGCCCAGTCATCTTAGATGGGAGGAGCTCTAGGATCTAATTGATTAGCACATGAGTTTTCCTGGTCCAGTCAGCTACCCAGTCAGATGAAGTCATGTAGAGGCTTCATCAATGGTCTACCAAGAAATCAGCGCATGGTTACACCATGTCATCAAGCAGTTCCTAGATTTAGGAAATTTGTTAAATCAGTTAGGCTAAAAATAGATTTAGCACGTCCTGGTCATTAATAACATGATCGTTTGTAATTTGAGTTATAAATACTTCACCTTTCAAAGTATTGAGGGTTGTTGATCTTCACATCTTGACGCTATCAAACTGTAATATTTTTGAAGAGATCTTCCATTAATAAAAGGAGGCACTTTTACAGGATTCTTGCGTGTATTTACTGGTGATGTTTTCTCTCTAAGTTGAATGCTATTCTTTCTTTGTGATCATCTTGTTTTCTAATTCTAATTTTTAAGAGTAACTAATGTTGCAGGATTTATCTCGTATACCCTGTTTCTGACTCGAAAGATTTTAGTGTTTTTCTTCTGGTATTTTCAATAAAGGAATTCTTAACTGCTTCTTTGTTGAAATTATCTTTCTCATCTTTTCTGCTAATCATCATTTAAGCTACTAAAAGATCCAGTGATTATATTATCTCGCCCTGTGAAATTTTTCCCTTTGTTTTTCTAGTTTGTATTTCATATTTTATTAAACACAGACCCCATAGCCCAATGGATGTGTAGACTATCTCAACCAATTAGAAAAACACTTTGACAACAAACCCGACCTATTTCTTTACCTAGCCTAATATCTAAATTTGGAAACATAGCTAAATCATATAGAGAGATCCCTCTCTGAAGTTGGAAGGGCTAGATCCCAGCTTCTAAAGTGGTTGGATAAAGTTACCTTTGTAAATTTCTTCTGTTTTCAACCTCTAGGAAATTTACCAAGTGCTAACATAGTGGCAACCATACTGGGGACAGAACTAAAAATTTATAATTTCACGTTTTCTTTTCCCTAAAAATAAAAGTTTGTTCTTGGAATATTGCAAATTTGAGAAGAAAGTAATGTTTAGAGGTTGATTAGAATTTGTATATATTATTTTCGGACTCATAAAACTAAAAAGTATATATATATAAATCAAAAAGAATATTGGCTCCCAAGAAAATTTATACTGGATCTCATCCAGACCTAGAACCTGCGATAGTAACAGATAACCCCGAACATTTGCTCGGGAAAAAGAACATAGCTGAAGGCTCAGTGAGTCATACTCCCTTGTAGAAGTCCCTTTCCTTTTCAGGAAAACCCATTACCTTGCAAAACCCTGACTTTAACACCTTTTCCCAACAAAGCCTAGTGAGAACACGGTTTGATAGTTTTGTATCTGAAATCATTTTCGACCCAACCGTCTTACAACCCCGAACCCCTGAATTTCTGTCTCCCACTGCTAAACTACAAATCACTCCCTTAGTACTATCCAGTCCCTCCTCGTCCTCGTCTTCAGCCGCTACCTCGCCGATCATCCAGCTTTTTGTCCAACCTCCTCCACCCATCATGGCAGCTCAATATGATCCCTTGGTGTTGGTTGCACCTCTACATGCCATGCCCCAAGACTATCAAACAAGACTTCCATAGTTCGATGCAACAGGACCTTTGAGCACACAACAACACGTAGATAAAATGAATGATTATTATGATCTGCATGAAGTAGATGAAGTTGACATTAAAATGAGATTGTTTGCCCAAAGTTTGACAGGTGACGCTAAAAAATGGTAAAAAGGGTTGCGTGCCACCTCAGTCATTGAACTTACTGCATTCCAAAGGAGTTTTCTAGACAGATAGGAGGTAAAGAAAAACCCTCTGCAAATTCTGTCAGAATACGAAAATATCAGAAGAAATCAAGGTGAGACAGTGCAAGATTACTGTACCCATTTCAACAATATGTATAACGCAATCCCAGCCGAAATCAAACCTCCACAGGTTTTGGCATTGATAAAATTCCCCGATGGTTTTGACGCTGACATGTCATACCAACTAAGGGAAAGAAATTCTACCACCCTGGAAGACATGCAGAAAAGTGTTATAAGTGTGGAGGCTAATTTGTTGGCAAAAAGGGCACGTCAGAGGTCAGAGAGGAGAGTCATAATTAAAGAAGAACCTTCCACGTCGACCTCAGATTCCAAATTGGATTCTTTGGCCAGAGCAGTGGAAATAATGATGGAAAGACTTACTGTGTCAGACAAAAATCCTCTGAGAGAAAATCCACCAGCTCCTCAGGTTCGGAACCCTAACTTTAGGAGAAACCCTCCTCAAATTAGACAAAGATATCCTAGGGATCAAAGAGAGCAGAGGGGTCCAGATTAGCAAATCAGACCTCCCCTACAAGAATACTATGTTGATGAAGGGGAGGAAGTGATTGACGAATTGGAGGATACTCACATTAATCTCATGGGAATTCATGATAACGAAGCTATTTTCCTTACCCAATAAGAGCAAGAACTTTTTCTTCTCAATCAAACGAAAGTAAGTGAAGAAGATGAAGATGCAGAACAACAGGCGTTTGAAAATGCCATTTTGGAGGTACACCGACAGTATAATCTGCGGAGTAAAAAGACAGAAGGTAGTTCCCCCAAAAAGACGGTTGAAACAAAGAAAGTAGTTGAAACCAAGAAGGCCTCTGAACCATCTTTCGAGAAGATTCCTGAGAAGAGCATTGTCGAAGCTCCCATGAAGAATAACCTTACCATTATGAAAAGGTCGTCTCAACCCGAGGTTACACCCTTTAATCCACCAAGTACTTCTGGTCATAAGGGTATGATGGACAAAACAGAATTGACTAGCCAAGGCAGGGCTGCTACACCTTTCAGTCTTGAGGGGGAATTAGCTAAAGTAAAAATTCCCATTCCACTTTCCGAGTTGATGAACAAAGACGTTTATCGTTCACAGGTGATTAAAGAACTGACCATTGAACCTGACATAGGCACGGAGGCCTTAACCATTGGATCATCAAATGATTCAGATACCGTGAATCTTACAGATGATCAACCCGAACTTCTTTTCAGACCTGAAGTAGATGGTCGAGATGATACTGGTGATGTCGCTCCTTTTTACATAAGTCTAAACATACATGACCTGATCTTGCATAACGCTATGCTGGATTCGGGTGCTTATCACAATCTAATGCCTAAAGAAGTAATGGAGAAACTGGGACTGGAGGTCACTAGACCTTATAAGGATTTACACTCATTTGACTCCAGTAAAGTTAGATGTATTGGTTTGATTAAAGACCTATGTATCACCCTGGTTCAGATTCCTGCAAAGAGCATGGTCATGGACGTGGTAGTTGTGGACATCCCTCTAAAGTATGGAATGTTTCTATCCCGGTCTTGGGGGGCTAAGTTGAGAGGAACCCTACAGTTAGATATGTCTTATGCCACTATCCCAGTTTTCGGGCAACAAAGAAGGCTATACAGAGAAACATTGATGAAGTACATGGTCAGTAGCCAAGAAAAGCCGCATACTATCCTCTTTACCTGTGCATTCTGACTTGGATTCTTTCATCTTGTACAATGATGGTGGCACAGGAGAGGAAGACACTCAACTGGTAGAAGTTACCTCCAGTCAGGACAAAGGCCAAGAAATCGTTGAGGTAACAAGAATGAAGAACATGATAACTGAAGAGTTACCCGCAGATTTCTGGAGCATGGATTTCGATGGGGCAGTAAGCAAAGAAGGAGTTGGAGCAGGAGTCTGGCTGCACAATCACAGAAACAGGTATTCAGAAAACCATTCTTACAAATTAAATTTCCAATGCACTAACAATGTTGCCGAGTATGAAGCCTTGATGCTCGGTTTGAAGATTTTGAAAAGAGTTGGTGCTAAACAGATTATGGTAAGAGGTGATTTTGAGTTGATAATAAAGCAGATCAAAGGTGAGTATGTTGTGAAACACCCATGTCTTAAAGCTTATAGGAACGTTGTTCTATATTCCCTTAGATGTTTCACTGAAGTTGACTTGCAGGTAATGCCGAGGGGACAAAACATTCTGGCAGACGGATTGGCTACGTCAGCAACAACCTGTAAGATTCCTTTCCGCTCGACTTGCCCATAAACTGTTGAGGTGAAATGCAGACCAACTGTTCCCGAAAATATCAGGTACTGGCAATTGTTTGGTAATAATGATCAAATCGAAGGCTTTCTGCAGTGTAAAAATGATTTTGAATGTACAAATATAGATTTACAGAACGAAGATGAGAATGTAAATAGATCAGATTTTGAAATCGATAGTGTAAATAGTGTAGATTCAGGAGAATTAGGCGATGACGAAATGGATGCCAATGTTTTACATTTGAAAAGCAATGTTTTGCCTAGGGGTCTAGTTCCTTTAGAGGACTTGTTTGATTTTAACGACGTAGCCAAAAAAACCAAAATTGAAGCACATGGACAAGAGGTAGAAGACTATAATATAGGGACTAAAGAGAAACCCAGGATAGTCAAATTGTCTAAATCACTACCCCCTGAGCAAAAACTCAAATACATTGAGTTGTTCAAAGAATATTCGAATGTCTTTGGCTGGGGTTATGAGGATTTGAAAGCTTATGATACCGGCATCATACAACACAGGATTCCAATAAAGGAAGACCAAAAACCGTTCAAGCAGAAACTTAGGAGGATAAATCCCAAGTTGCTCCCTTTGATAGAAAAGGAGATTAAAAAAATATACGATGCCAAAATCATAGTCCCTTTGCGTTTTTCCAAATGGGTCTCTAATTTAGTCCCTACACGTAAGAAATCTGGGGAAATCAGACTCTGCATAGATTTCCGAAATATGAATAAAGTCTCCCTGAAGGATAATTACCCCTTGATAAAAATGGACCACATCCTGCAAAGGGTGGTCGGATCCAGTCGAATTTCTCTGCTGGACGGGTTCTCGGGTTAAAATCAGGTCCTAGTTCACCCGGATGACCAAGATAAAACTGCTTTCACCATACCATGGGGCACTTTCATGTATGTGAAAATTCCTTTTGGTCTGATGAACGCAGGAGCCACATTCCAGAGGGCGATGGATATTTCCTTCATGGAAGAGTCGGGCAAGTTTATTGTCGTCTATTTGGATGACGTAACTATTTTCTCCCAGTCTGATGATGAGCACCTGAGGCATATCAGACAAGTCTTCGAGAAATGTAGAAGGTTTGGTATTTCTTTAAATCCTAAGAAAAGTCTTTTCGGGCTTGAGGAAGGAAAAATGTTGGGACACATCATCTCCAAGGATGGAATCAAAATAAACCCCAACAGAATCGAGGCCATACAAAAATTATAACACCAAAGAAACCTCAAAGAACTACGGTCTTTTATCGGGAGAATAAAATTTCTATGAAGATTCATTCCCAATCTGGCAGAGCTCCTCATAAACATTACAAATATGATAAAAAAGGATGTAAAAATAAAATGGGACTCCGAGTTCAGACAGTCTTTCGAACAAGTCAAACGAGCACTCACAAAAGCCCCTGTTTTGATCAGTCCTGATTTTACTAAGGATTTATATCTTTTTTCTTTCGCTTCCGAACATACTATAGTTGCGGTGTTACTACAAAAGAACAATGAAGGGTATGAACAACCCATAGCTTTCTTTAGTAAAGCGTTAAGAGACGCCGCTCTGAATTACAAGATAATGGAGAAACAAGATTTTTCTTTGGTAAAAGCCATAAAATACTTTAGAGTCTACATTCTTCATTCCCACACCATAGCTTATGTTCCGAATGCGGTAGTAAAATACATTTTGACATAGGACAATCCAGATGGAAGAAGGAGAAAATGGATTGCTGTCATTTTAGAATACGATATTGAGATTAAGCCTACAAAACTAATCAAGGGTCAGGGGCTAGCTAAATTAATGGTTGAATCTAATTTCCATGCTCTTGACATTAATTTTTTAGCTGCAGCAGATGAACCAGGCGAGATGGAGACTCCAAGCGTGAGAGAGGTATTTCTAAACTCTCAGTGGTATGCAGACCTTATATTTGTTTTGCAAAATCTACAAGCTCCCCCTAGTTTGACTAAGACTAAAGCTAGATTTTTAAAGTTGAAAGCCTTAAAATTATGTATTCTAGAAGGCAATTTGTATTGGAAAGATCCTGGAGGCATTCTATTAAATTGTTTATTGAAAGATAAAGCTGACAAAGTGTTACAAGATTTTCATGCAGGATAATGTGGTGGCCATCTGAACTGGAAGGTCATAGCCAACAAAATACTCAGAGTTGGTTTCTACTGGCCCACCCTATTCGCTGATGTACATCATAAAGTAACTGCATGTCATCAATGTCAGTTGTTCGAAGGCAAAAGGAAAATCCTTCCTCTCCCCCTGAAACCGATCTCAGTTGAAGCCCCTTTCCAGCAATAGGGACTGGACTTCATTGGAAAAATACACCCCCCTTCTTCAGGACATCACAGGTGGATTCTCATTGCCACCAATTATTTTACCAAATGGATTGAAGCAGTACCAAGCAGGCAAGCCACTGACTCTGTTATTATCAAATTCCTTGAAAATAATATTTTGTCTCGTTTTGGATGTCCTAGAAAGATTATAACTGATAATTCTGCTGCTTTTCGGTCGAAGAAGCTCATAGATTTCTGCAACCAGTATCACATTGGTTTGGGGCATTCCACAGCCTACTACCCTCAGGGGAATGGGCTGGCGGAATCTTCAAACAAAACCTTGGTAAATATCATCAAGAAAAAATTGCAGGAAAACAAGAAATCATGGCACAACAAGTTGGTGTTCGCATTATGGGCTGACAGACTGACCACCAAAAGGTCAATTGGTATGTCACAATACCAGCTGGTCTATGGCACAGAGGCAGTTTTTCCCACTTCTTTAGGAGTCCCTGTCATGAAGTTTCTTCAAGATGTACAAGCCGAGCCAAATGACTCACAGAGAAGGATCAACTAGATGATCCATTTGCAACAGTCTAGGGAGGACGTTTTCAACAAGACTCAGGTGATCACAGAAAGCATCAAAAAGATTTTTGACAAAAGAACCAAGGAAGACAATTTTGAGTTAGGAGATTTGGTGCTGAGATGGGATGCCAGAAATGAATACAAGGGAAAGCATGGAAAATTTGACAGTCTGTGGAGAGGACCATACATGATCCAAGCTTTCAGGGGTAACAACGCTTTTTTGCTAAACAACGTTGATGGGACAGATCTGCCAGGAGGACCTGTAAATGGCAGAATGCTGAAACATTATGTGCCTCCTCAGTAGAGATTTGAGTTTTGACTCTCCATTATACATACCATTTTTATTTTTATTTTTCGCCTACATTTTCTGAGTGTAGAACATTAATCAGTTGGTTGAAGCCCGAAGAGAAGGCCCTAAGCTGCTGACCATGGTTCTTTCAATTTTTGAGAATAAAGTCAATCAATCAACGAAGGCTACTAGGCAGAAGTTTTAGAATGGCAGGAACCAGGATTCTTGGCACTTCACAGGGCAAGTACCATCCCCAGGTGGAGCCGCTATTATCACCCTATAAGTTATAGGATCAACTGGTGACTGGGATATTATCTGTCTCTAG
>JZKD02S1056753.1:1336037-1347343 GCA_000966675.3 Picea glauca
AGGTTTGATTTGTATGTGGTTATATCCTGAAAAATCATCCATGAAAGAGAAGGCCTCACAACCCGCACATTCATCAATTATCTGGTTGATGAATGGTGTGGGAAAATTATCTTTGGGAGAGGCCTTGTTCAAATCACAGAAGTTTGTACATACATGAATTGTGCCTTGTTTTTTATTGACCGGCATAGGGTTTGACACCCATTAGGTCAAATGAATAGGATAGATAAAATCGGTTTTTAGCATTTTCTCAACTTCAACCTTAATGGATGCTGCTTTCCTGGGGTTAACTGGACGAATCTTCTGCTAGACAGGCTTGGCATCTGGATAAGTTTTTATTTCATGTTCGACTATTTTTGGATCGATGCCTGGCATATCCTCGTAAGACCAGGCAAAAACGTCGCGTAATTCTTTAAATAGATCTATGTAGGTTTGAATCTCTCCAGAGGAGCAGTAATCTCCGATGAAAACATTCTCCACAATGCCAGGGGTTCTGGAGATATTGATCGGTATGGTTGCAGTGATGGTTTCCATATTACCCTCGGCATATACCTCATGTGTAGCTAAGGGATTAATAGGACAACACCTATCTCCAGTCATAGTCAAGGTGAATTCTCCGGCCTCGATTCTACTTAACTCTGGGAAAAAAAATGATCTATGATGAAGATCATCCCAGGGTTTGTCTGGACTAGTCATTGCTTCAATTACTGCTTCGTCAGAGGGAAATACTAAGTCTAACGAATCAGTGTTAGCGAGAGAACCTTGAGCCCAAATAGGCTCTAGAATTGGATCGAACTCTTGTGAAGGAGTTGGATCTGGGTTGGCTGAATCTTTCTAGACTAAAGAGTACACTACTTCAACTACGGACAAGGGCATGGACATGCCCAGATGCCCTGTCCCCTCCATCGTTTCCGATGGGGAAGGAAGTATTCATGGATCAGTGAAGTAAGTCATGCGAAACGATGAAACTTGGAAAATATCAATCTTATGGTGGTCGGATACTTGAAATCACCTTGAGGGGGTGGGTAATCGAAGGTACCCATCAAAGATGAGCACAAACCAACCCCTACATTGATTATGCCTGGTTGAGGATTATCAATCATCGAGACCGCGGACACCCCCAATGAAGGGTCAGACCTAGAGAAAGAAAATTGATCAATGGTCACAATCTGGTTCTCATGTGGAAACAACAAGACCCAGAAAACTATAGCAACCACTGCTTGCATGGCATCAGTCCAACTCCTTCCTAACAAAAGATTGTAGTTGAGGGATGGGTCGACTACCTCTACCTCAACGCACACGGTTTTCCTTCCCAATTGCACGGGAAAAGAGGGAATGATACCATGTGGTCGAAAAAAACGACCGTTGAAAGAAGTTAGAAGAGTAGGTGACAGAGACAAAACGGGTTGGCCAATGGCCTTCCAACATGCCAACGACATAACACATGTAGAGGCGTCCTCATCAACCACCGTGCAGAAAATATTTCGAGTAAAATTTTTCGTGGGGTGAGCCACTACTCTCTAAAACGCTACGTGGTAAGGCAGACGAGGTGTTAAGTCGATTGTATCTAGCATGATGGTACCCAGATTACAAGTCTCTGTAGATCCTAGAGCGGTTAACAAAGATTTCCTCTGGGAAGGGAAGCTTTGGAGGACCTCCAAAGTGGGCATCGCACAAGGGGTTTGAGACAAATCTTCCACCACAAAATAGTTATCGGAAGCCCTTGCATTTGGGTTGTGAGAAGCTTTTTTGAATGTGCCTTTTGGGATGCGTGTCATTGTTTCACCCAAAGTCTTCTGAATCTGTAGAGGAAGAGATGGGAGTTCGGCTTCTTTGCCCTTCTCAAGAGTGCTTGTTTCACTGTAGTCATGCGCTTTAGTGGATATGAAAGTATCACCCTTCATCATATATACATTTGCGGATGCGGGATTGTTCAAAGATGGAGAGGGTCCTTGACTGCCCCCTTCCACACTTGTAGAGTCTTGAGTTAGGTTTTGTCCATGTTGAAATGGATTTGTTAACACAATAGGTTGTTGCTGTGTCAGAAAATTTTGGGCCTTTTCAAGCCGGGGACATAGGTGGTTCGGGTGGTCTTCTGCACACAGGTTGCACAGATACCTTGCCTTCCATGTCTTAGTGTTTCCCCCGCCAGAATGATCAGTGGGTTTCTTATCCCCCTTACCCTTCTTTTGTTGTTTTTTCTTTCCTTTAGGCTGTTGGGTGGCCTTTGGATTTGTTGATTGCACTGTGTGTACATCCAATGTTTTAGTAGGGGGAGAAGCCAAAATAGTAGTTTGGCTGGCCGCTGTGTGTTGTATAGACAATTGCTGCAACTACTTCGTCAGTTGCTCAGCGGACTGTGTTTGTGCTAAACCAACAATACCATCAGCATGTGGTCCAACTCTCTATCTGGTTTTATCAAGTATTGAGCGTGGTGCATCTAGCAAGATCTCGTATAATAAACTAGATTGAGAATAGATGAGCTCTAGTTGTTGAGCTCTTATGATGGCATCTTCTTCAGAGAACACTCCTGAAGTTGTGACATCTTTGGATAACTGCGGGACCAAAGACTTAAGGAACCACTCGAGCAGGAATGCTGCTGGGACTAGTACCTTAATTAAACTCTTCCGGTGTCTCCATTATTGGATGTGATCGGAGATATGGTTCGCTTTTGTCTGTGCGAAATTGGCCAACAATTCTATGCCAGCGTTGTATCTCACAGGTAATTGGAAATTGTTTAGGAAGGCCACTGCCAATTCACTGAAGGAAGAGTATCTTGAGCAGTCAAGCTCAATGTACCATTTCGTGGCACTCCCAATGAGAGTACGTTGAAACAATCACAATTGTATGGAGTCATCTTTCAACGAGTTAGATGAGCACCAAAGGTGGAAGGTAGTCACATGATCACCTGGATCTTCGTTAGGCTTGGCTTCGAACTTTGGTATGTCTGAAGGAAACTTCGTCGACATAGGAGGCCAACGCAGATCGTGATAGATAGGGTCATTCAAAAACCTTGTCAAGTCTGGAAAATGCAAGGTTGCCAGGAAAGGTAGTTTGGGTTGTTGGTGATAACCTGAGAAAAAGGGGCCTGGAGTTTGACTGGCACCAGGTTGCCAGGAAAAGTTCGGCTACTGGCCTGGGTTCTGGTAAAAACCATGGCCATGGCCAGTGTATGGATTCTGCATGTTGGGAGACATCATTGGTTGTTTCCCAAAATAGGACATATATGGATTGGCATGCATTACATTCAGAGGACTTTGGGAAGGGTTGCCCCATGTCGATCCTGTGGGGATAGTCATAGTACCATGTTTGGGGTTCCATTGACTGTGGAAATAATTGCCCCAGATTGACATTCCTAATGAGTGAACAGATCCTTGCCAAGAATTCCAAGGCCCTGATGTGGAAGAAGTTCCTGGGTTTGCCCCTTGTGCAGGAATAGTACCTTGCATAGGAATAGGTTGTCGGAAACTGGGGTTGCCCCCAGTTGGGAAAGTAGCTAATGAGAAAGCGTTGTTACCAAACACACCGAACAAAGAAAATGGTGTCGAACCTACCAACATATTATGTGAAGGTGGTCCTTGACTCCCCGCTCCAGATAAACTATGGTGTGCAGGTGGCCTCGCGGATGGTTGGTGCGTGCCATCGAGCGAAGGGGATGAAGGAGGTATATGATCTCCCCCATAAGGGAAAGAATTAAAAGGAGAAGAAGTGCCCCCCATGTGGCCTTGCAGAGGAGCGTTAGAGCTCCCTGCCCCCAGACCTAAAGTTTGTGAAGTGGAGTAGAAAAGTACAGGACTTGTACCTGAGCTAGGCATCCCGTATGAGAATGGAGGGCCTATCGCACTTGGTGGGAATGGGGTTGTGGCCGTTGCCATAGATGGGATCAGACAACTGTGCAAGGTAGAGGTGGGCGATACCATGGTGGCTCGGACCAGTGACAGTGGGTTAGGAGGTGGAAACTCTCCTGTGGTGACAACCGTAGTGGGAATTGAATAATTCCCTGAAGGAGTAACAACATTGGTGTCCATTTCTGCGTGCGACACTGTCTGGCACTCGTAGGGATGAATCAATATGATGATGGGTGTCAAAATATCAGTGGTTGAGGTTTCAACTAGACCAAAATATCTCGCTCCAAGGTCTAAAATGGTTGATTCCTCTGGATGTTGGTCGGACACAATTTCTTGTGACCCAGTCGCTTCAAAAGACCCTTGTTGGTCTAGCTTTCGCCTTAGGGGTGGTGGGGGTGGCTCCAGTGTAACCAGTGATAGGCCAAGAATCCTTCGTGACCGGAAGAGCTCGTGATCCTCCACTCCATGAGAAGATCAAAGACACTCTAGGGTTGTCTACTCGTTCAAAAAACAACACACACTAAAAATTCCCTACAATATAAAACAAGCAAACACTAAACTAATTGGAAGAACAATTACAACAACCAACACTAGAGAAACTTACTGGTGCAAGTGAAACTCAAACATAGAATCATCCTCCAGGTATACTCTGTAAATTGTGGCCCGATGTCTGTCCTAGATACCATGGTATACCCCCGCAGTCACCTGTGTATATCCCTAAAAAGATAGGCAACTAGGTTGCCAGCACGCGAACAATCACTAAGCAGGTGCAGTCGAAAGTCGGGTAGACCACAATGAGTATGGTATCGAGCCTGAAACATGTCAAGGGTATCGAAAGCAAGTGGTATGGAAGACAACTGAGGACCTCGAACGGATTCGAGACCCACGAAGCTCCGTGGCAAATTCAATCGACGGAATCCCAAGACAAGCCCTCTATATGTGTTCTCCACTACGATTGGTCCAACTTTGGAGGGGTTATCTCCACTACCTTCCAGCACACGACCACGTGTTTATCTTCTATGTTAGAGGGGGGTCGTAGATAGCTTTCACGATACTGGACTTTGACACACCTTAACTCAGACTCCAATGTTTGATTTTAATGGCCTTGAAGAGTTTCCTCTCCAACCTAATTCAAGGTCGTAACCCTAAACTAGTTGGTTGACCCTACAAACAAAAAAAGTCTAATGAATTTTATATTTAGCGTTAATTTTTATGGATTTTCTTAAGTCAAAGGTTATGAAAGTGAAACTAGTGATGTTTGAAAGACGAAAGCAAAATAAATAGAAAGCTGGAAACACAAACCTTTAGCGTACTTCACTCTTAAACAACTTTTCAAACTTAAATTTTTTTTCTAAGATCTTTGAACAACACACTCAAAGCAGGATTTCACTTGACTATGAGCTACTTATGATCTAAGTACTGTCAATAACTTATGAAAGCAAATACTTTTCCCTGGTTACTAATGCAAAACAACACTCTTCAATTAATCAAAGATTTTTTTTTATTTTTTTTATTTGAATGCTGACAAAGAAAAAAGGAAAAATATCAACAAGTCAAAACCAAGAAAAACTTCTGGTCTCAACGCAGATCGCAAAGAGTCACTTTAAAAATCACACACCAACAACTTAAAATTGGACTCTCACACTTGTCTAAAAACCCTATAAAAGAAAATTTTGAGGAAAACTTCTAATTGAAAAAGAAAGCTATTGTTGTGAACAAACCTAAGTCACTGACTGCTATGAAAGAGATCCAAAAACCTGAGAGGTATAACTCCTATGAAAGGAAAGGATGGTTGCCCCACCTTCAACAAAAATTTCCTCCACAAGCACACCACTGACAGTTCAACAACAAGCGTGTGCACACGAGCTATGTAACGTCAGAGAGCGTGTGCACACGAGCTGTGTAATGTCAGAGAGCGTGTACTACACAACTCATATGCACACGCGTGCTGGCCATATACAGGCCGCGTGTATCTCTGAAACTCTTAGGCAAAAAGACAAACAATCTAGCCCAGGCAGAGACCACTGATACTGAGAGCCAGGATCTCTTGAAGACTCAGATACCTAATTTAACAGAAAAATGAAACCAACTCAAGGAAAACTTCATAGAACAAACCAATCCGAGGTGAAACCTAAGGTATCGATTGCAAAAAAAAAAGACTAGAAAGAGTTCCATAAAACCCCTAAGAAGGAAAAATTCTGACAGTAGAGAAGATGACTGCCTCTTTAAAAGAAATTTTTTGGAATCATACACGCGACTATCACTTCCTCAGCTAGCATGTACACGCGGGCTGTGAGAATGCATGGTGTGGGTGCACGTGTTCAGACCTTATACAGGCCTCGTGTACCTCTGTCGGTCTTGAAAAAAAATTATAGTCAAGCAAAGAAACAAATCTAACTGGTATGGAAGACCAAAATATCTGTTAGCTCAGACTTTTGCAGAAACTTTAAAAACAGGAAAAATGAAACCAGTTCTTAAAAATACCAAAAAATATCCCCAGGAACCCTAGAGATCTCCCCAGTATGGTTGCCAATTCTGTTGTGAGTGGGAAATCCCTCTACGGACTAGCATCTAGGGTTAAATTATGCATGCAGAAAAGACCTAAAGAATCCTATTTTCTACCTTCGTCCCAGACCTAATCCCCATAATTATTAATCAAATACGTAGTTAAGTGAGTGTACCTTATTTCAGACATTTGATATCGATCCTTCTTTACACTTGATTTCTCCTTGAATGCATCTCTCCTCTACAGCTGACCTACATTCACACAAGATACACAACAAACTCTACATGCATTTGATTTGAATACTAATGGGTTAGAGATTCAAACATGTATGTAATAAACTATGAACACCTCATATGGCAGGACAAGAAAAATACTTCTTTATTACCAACTTTAATAAATCAACTTACATAGAGGCAAAGTGCTACAGGGCTTGCATATAAGGGATGCTTTAGATGGTTTAGTTGAGAGCAACATGGATCCAACATTAAGCCATAACGCGGGTATGCAAATGCGATTAATAAAACACACAATGGTAACATCCTTCGATGTAAGTTTAATGAGCCCAGAGAAGGTAAGATCGACGGTTTTCCATATTTATAGAGTCTGAAAAAACATAAAAGGAGACTCCATTGGGGTACCTTTTTCGAAGATAGTATAGTCATTTCGAAAAAGGGGTAAACTAGCACCGACAAGTTGTCTATTCAAAACAATTTTAACGAGTGTGATAAAGACAAGATCACTCGACCATTTTTTCATTTTTAAGGAGTCTGAAAAAAGCTTAACTATGGACTCCGTCAGGAATATTCTTCTGGACCAGTTTAATGAGTGTGAGAGAATAAGGTCACTCGACGATCTTTTCAATTTTAGGGAGTCTGAAAAGAGCTTAACTATGGACTCCGTGGGGGTTCCTTTTTCGTAAATTTAGTCCCCCAGGCCCGAAAAAGGGTTAAAATGATACCTGAGAGTACTCTTCTAGAGAATTGAAGTTCCATAGAGTATACCTTTGTTCGTACAGTGGACCGTCCGGACCGAAAAAGGGGTAAACTACCACTGGACAGACGTGACTTCAAATTTCAGTTTAACGAGTGTGAAAGGCCACAAGATCGCTCGGCAATCTTTTCCTGTTTAAAGGGCCTGAAAAGGGCTTAAAAGAAGACTCGTTATATCTTTTGGGAGGCCTGATGGTGAGGTCAAGAGTGAAAAGAAATCATGAAAATGAGGCTCAAACTCGTAATCAGGAAAAACAACAAGGACTCCCGAGCCTACAGTTATTAGAGATAGCATGGACACCATAATGCAACCAGGATCTACTTACGGCATCCATGTTATGGTAAGCTCTACCACCAACTCATGACACTTCTAAAGCAGCAATGATAGTTCTGTGTCGCAACCTGATGGGATCGATCCTATGGAAAAGGGATAAAGACAATGAGATACAAAAATTAGGGTACAAACCAAACCTATATGCTCAAGTTGATCATCTGAGATTTTTCCACAGACCGTCAAAAGTTACCCAAAACTCCAAAAAAATGTCCCGATACCCGATCATACCCCTCCAATGCAATTCCTAGATCACTCTAAATGATTTTTGTTTTAAAGAAAATGATAAGGGGGGCCAAAAAAGTGACAAAAAGAGGCCAAAAAGTCTATAAATAGAAGTTGACAGCTCATTATCACTATTGTTGATTTGGAAATTGACCGTGGAGCTGAAAAAAACCCTTATATAAAAGTGGTGATTCTGGGAGCTACAGTGGATGAAACGACCATCTGTCTGGACCAAGTAAGTACAAACTCTCTTATCTTGCAATTTAAATCTTTACTTTTTTGTTAGGTTCCATTTTTTGGGGGGGCATCAACCTTCAAAAGGTCGGCCCTAGGTCCACGCGACCTATCTCAGGACAAGCTGCATGTACATTCGGGCAGAGTAAACCCTACACACATGTACATGCGACTGTCAGCATTACAGCTGACGTGGACCCCCTTATTGAATGAAAAAAGTTTAAAAACAAGGGTTAACTCTCTTGAACCTTGTTGTTTTCCAGGATGTATGTTCACTGGAGAGAAAGAGAGCATGAAGATATTAGTGAGTTGGTCGGGGAAGACCCGAATGCTATGGATGCCTTGATGCAATGTGGGTTGCTCAAGTTCTTCCTATGTCCTTTTATGCAGGCACAACCTAAGCTACTGAATGCCTTGGTTGACTATTGGCATCCAGATGCAGAGGCATTCATGTTAGAGGGGCAGTCACTGGTGCCCATGACCGAGGACATATATTTTTTGACTGGCCTCTCCAAGAGAGGGGAACTAGTCAACTTCCAGACTTTTCTTTCGGGGCCACATAACATAGCGGAATTGATAGGTCTTTACTGTGAGGCTGGTACAGACCGCTCGAGCTCACAGGTGCCCATAAGCAAGATTACTGACTTATTGCTATAGGTGATAGTGTTGCTTATTGGGCGAATCACTAGTTCTGCAGCTCTGCATCAGGTGTCCCATGCACAGATGAACTATGCAGTCCAATGATTAAATGCACAAATATTTGATTGGAGCACCACATTGTTAGAGTGTATGAACAGGTATTTGACAGATTACCGATTGCGGATGCAGAGGAACTTCGGGTTCGGGACCGTTCTATGCTCTTTCTTCTTTGAGAGAGTTCCAAGCTTTAGTCCTCAAGTAGTGGTACGAGGACATCAAACCTCTCTTCCTACTATGTGTAGATGGGTAGTATTACTGCCACGACAGGGTGGTGGAAGGACTAATGAGTCATTTGAAAATGATTTCTTCGTGTGGTTTTCACGATAGATCTCAGTTGTCGAGGATTATCCTTATGCTAGAATTGATTTTTCAAGAGATCCTGAGATAGCAGTACCTCCTGGTGAGGAGTGAGGAGAGATGGGTAAGTTTCCATCATTCATTTTGTTTGTTTGTTAAACATATGTAATTTTTATGTTGTTTTTGTTATATATCATTTTTTTTATACCAGAGTATTTAACGGATATGCATTTTTCATGTGCAGATGTGGGACCAGTGTGACCTGCGGACTATGTGAGGAACAACCGTCATCCTCGGCCAGGGGCCGCACTTGCCGCCACAGGGGGACCAGCAGCAACAGGAGATCTTCCAGCCGGGGAGGCTGAGAGGGTGTTGAGACGAGTCGAGTGGGACTTTATTGTGCTCACTCGCATAGTCCCTATGGAAGATATTGAGGACCTGCCACCATCTATGCAGCCTCATGTAGTGGGGGAACGACAAACATGGGTCCGATTGTTTCAGCGTTTGGAAAACGTTGTAGATCAATACAACAGGGCCCACATGCCCTGACCTTAGTTAGACTTTTCATGTGCCGAGAGCACTACTTATATATATTTTTGAGGGCATAAGCCTCATGACTCGTTATTGGTCATATTTTTGAGGCGCTTGCATCCACCTATGTACTCTGGTGACTATGATGTTATATATGGATTTTTATGTCTTTTTATGGCTTATGGATCATGTTTGCAAGAAATGTATTTACATGTTTGTGTGTATGTCTCTTCATATGTGTGCAAGATGCTAATCTAAAATTTGATTGGCTAGAGTATCTGTAATTTGATTTAATCTCCTAGGAACATGAAAATATGTAATATAATCAAATCTTGGTTCTAAGAGGCGTACCCTAAGGAATCGTCGGTGTAAAGTCGGATCACGAACACGGTAGACTCTATTTAACAGAGACACAACCAGCTGAGCATCGAGATATACCCGGAGATAAGAGATACCAAATAACTGAGCGTCATGAAGCAACTCAATAACTGCACTGTACTCGACAACATTGTTTGTGGTGTCACCTAAGCATATACCTCTGGAAGATAATAACTTGCCTCAAGGTGCAAAAATTACCCAAGCTGCGGAGGCAAGCCTCTGAGTGTGCCAGCTAGCATCGTCTGCGTACCTAATGAACACCTCTGTTTCACTTGACATCTGCCACAATGATGAAAGATACATCAAAACCACACATCCATAACACTTAAAAAAAACTAGAAAGTAATAGTACAAAGACTATACATATGTTACAAAAAGTTACCCATGGTGACCTACCTATGAGTAATACTTCTTGAGGTAGATTCCATTTCTAGGCTTTGCCAAAGCATTCCCTTCAAAATCAACCAGACGATAAATGCCTTTTTTTAGAACCTCCTTTATGATGAAAGGTCCGAACCACATGGGTTTGAATTTTCCTGCCCCTAGGGGGTCCTTATCTTGGTCGTAGACCAGGACAAGGTCGCCTTCAGTGAAAATCTGAGGACAAACAGACCTATCATACTGACACTTGACTTTATGTTTGTAAGCCTCTTTGGCCAGGGCTGCATCACGACGCTGCTCATTGAGCTTCTTCAGGTATAATAACTGCTCTTCAAGTGGAGAAGTGTCTGGCAATAATTGTACTGCCAACTTTAGGGACGGGATCTGACATTCGATAGACAAGATTGCTTCCAGACCATAAATGAGTTGAAAAGCTGAGAAACCAATTGCAGTCTTAACAGATGTTCGGTAAGCCCATAATGCAGAGTATAACATCAAATGCCAATTTGACTTGGCTGAGTTGATCGTTCGCTGTAGAATGGTCTTAAGAGATTTATTTACAGCTTCCACATGACCATTTTCTTGGGGGTAGTAGGGTGATGAATGCTCCTGTCGTAACCCAATATTTGATGTTAACTCAATCATCATCTGGTTCTAAAAGTGATTTCCATGGTTAGTGATAATCTCCCTTGGGATGTGGAACCTTTCTATTATTTGGTTGAATAAAAAGAGAGATGCAGTCTCCCCATCATATTTAAACATTGACATAGCTTCGACCCACTTTGTGAACTAGTCTACAACTACGATGATGTAATGGTGCCCCCTTGCTGAAGGAGGGTTGCATGTAGTGTAATCAATTCCCCACTTGGTCAAGGGACCAACTATGATGA
>JZKD02S1056753.1:1348048-1365643 GCA_000966675.3 Picea glauca
AGGTTTGATTTGTATGTGGTTATATCCTGAAAAATCATCCATGAAAGAGAAGGCCTCACAACCCGCACATTCATCAATTATCTGGTTGATGAATGGTGTGGGAAAATTATCTTTGGGAGAGGCCTTGTTCAAATCACAGAAGTTTGTACATACATGAATTGTGCCTTGTTTTTTATTGACCGGCATAGGGTTTGACACCCATTAGGTCAAATGAATAGGATAGATAAAATCGGTTTTTAGCATTTTCTCAACTTCAACCTTAATGGATGCTGCTTTCCTGGGGTTAACTGGACGAATCTTCTGCTAGACAGGCTTGGCATCTGGATAAGTTTTTATTTCATGTTCGACTATTTTTGGATCGATGCCTGGCATATCCTCGTAAGACCAGGCAAAAACGTCGCGTAATTCTTTAAATAGATCTATGTAGGTTTGAATCTCTCCAGAGGAGCAGTAATCTCCGATGAAAACATTCTCCACAATGCCAGGGGTTCTGGAGATATTGATCGGTATGGTTGCAGTGATGGTTTCCATATTACCCTCGGCATATACCTCATGTGTAGCTAAGGGATTAATAGGACAACACCTATCTCCAGTCATAGTCAAGGTGAATTCTCCGGCCTCGATTCTACTTAACTCTGGGAAAAAAAATGATCTATGATGAAGATCATCCCAGGGTTTGTCTGGACTAGTCATTGCTTCAATTACTGCTTCGTCAGAGGGAAATACTAAGTCTAACGAATCAGTGTTAGCGAGAGAACCTTGAGCCCAAATAGGCTCTAGAATTGGATCGAACTCTTGTGAAGGAGTTGGATCTGGGTTGGCTGAATCTTTCTAGACTAAAGAGTACACTACTTCAACTACGGACAAGGGCATGGACATGCCCAGATGCCCTGTCCCCTCCATCGTTTCCGATGGGGAAGGAAGTATTCATGGATCAGTGAAGTAAGTCATGCGAAACGATGAAACTTGGAAAATATCAATCTTATGGTGGTCGGATACTTGAAATCACCTTGAGGGGGTGGGTAATCGAAGGTACCCATCAAAGATGAGCACAAACCAACCCCTACATTGATTATGCCTGGTTGAGGATTATCAATCATCGAGACCGCGGACACCCCCAATGAAGGGTCAGACCTAGAGAAAGAAAATTGATCAATGGTCACAATCTGGTTCTCATGTGGAAACAACAAGACCCAGAAAACTATAGCAACCACTGCTTGCATGGCATAAGTCCAACTCCTTCCTAACAAAAGATTGTAGTTGAGGGATGGGTCGACTACCTCTACCTCAACGCACATGGTTTTCCTTCCCAATTACACGGGAAAAGAGGGAATGATACCATGTGGTCGAAAAAAACGACCGTTGAATGAAGTGAGAAGAGTAGGTGACAGAGACAAAACGGGTTGGCCAATGGCCTTCCAACATGCCAATGACACAACGCATGTAGAGGCGTCCTCATCAACCACCGTGCAGAAAATATTTCGAGTAAAATTTTTCGTGGGGTGAGCCACTACTCTCTAAAACGCTATGTGGTAAGGCAGACAAGGTTTTAAGTCGATTGTATCTAGCATGATGGTACCCAGATTACAAGTCTCTGTAGATCCTAGAGCGGTTAACAAAGCTTTCCTCCGGGAAGGGAAGCTTTGGAGGACCTCCAAAGTGGACATCGCACAAGGGGTTTGAGACAAATCTTCCACCACAAAATAGTTATGGGAAGCCCTTGCGTTTGGGTTGTGAGAAGCTTTTTTGAACGTGCCTTTTGGGATGCGTGTCATTGTTTCACCCAAAGTCTTCTTAATCTATAGAGGAAGAGATGGGAGTTCGACTTCTTTGCCCTTCTCAAGAGTGCTTGTTTTACTGTAGTCATGCGCTCTAGTGGATATGAAAGTATCACCCTTCATCATATATACATTCGCAGATGCAGGATTGTTCAAAGATGGAGAGGGTCCTTGACTGCCCCCTTCCACACTTGTAGAGTCTTGGGTTAGGTTTTGTCCATGTTGAAATGGATTTGTTAACACAACAGTCTGTTGCTGTGTCACAAAATTTTGGGCCTTTGCAAGCCGGGGACATAGGTGGTTCGGGTGGTCTTCTGCACACAGGTTGCATAGATACCTTGCCTTCCATTTCTTAGTGTTGCCCCCGCCAGAATTATCAGTGGGTTTCTTATGGCCATATCTTAGGAAAACATAAACCTTTTCGAGTGAAACAAAAAGTGTTTCTAAATGAAACGAGTGCTCCAGATGCAATGAAACAGTCCTCTGAGCCTAGAAATGTACGAAAATGCCAGAAAATGGAGATGAGGCAACTTGTCTTCACGATCTCGATCTACAACAGGAGCGGGTCTTCAAATAGACTCTGATACCATGTTCGACAACACAGGTATTCCAATAGAGGATGAACACCTTCAGTAACCACTCACATAACCAGATCAAATATCAACACACCAATGTTTTCACGTGGTAAAACCCCTACGGGGAAACATCCATGGCCCCAGTCAACGCGGCCACTTGGAGCAGTTTATTAATGCAAAGAAAAAGATTACAGAGAGATTTTACAAGAGAGTTTCTCACAATCGATCATTGAAAAATGACCCTCCATGCTCTTTAAATAGAGATCATGGACGAATCGGGTGTTAAGCCATGGATCAATGGCCATTAAGATCGAGGAGAGTATGAACTGTTGGATCATTATATGTCGAGAACATATCGTGACCATCGGATTTCCTAACTACAAATGCATACTAATGCATACTAAATAAACACACTAGAAAACACACTTTTACCTAATGACACAATAGACCAAGTAGATCTTACTAACTCCTAAGTGTCTAAATATCCTAACAAGCTCAACATGATGATTGATATTAGGCGTTACATTAGACATTTGTCTTGCAAGAATTTTGTCAAACACTTAATTGCACCAAAGACCACCCCCACAAGTTTGTGAAGATTAGGATTTTCATCAAACATATTTTACATAGACATTTCAATGACGCATATTATGTAGACCTTTCATGGAACACTTGTCTTGTATCCTTTGTTAGGATTCAATCCTAACCCCTCTTAATTGGTTAATAATTAGTTAGCATGTGTAACATCCCCGACCATCAACCCCTGTCGGGTAATGCTACCGAAGCAACCTTAACTTTGCCTTTCCTGCTCTGATAACAATTTGTCGCGTACCGAGTGACCAACAAGCCGAGCAACGTTACTACATGATGTCTCTCTTTGCTCTGATACCAATTTGTTTTAACATCCTTGACCACCCAGGCTAGGACATGTTACCTCATAGAAATAACAATTATCATCTGCCTATAATAAAAACCATAGACAACAACATATTTTTCTAATGCATAGACTCATGCAGAAATAACAGTAAAAGTATACATGTAGTAATTCAGACAAAACCATAGATGTAAGAACATATATAAATACATAGCATGTGAATGAATACTTATGTTTTTATTGAGTTACAACAACTGCATGCAGACCTTCCACGAACCTCCCAACCTTAGACCATGCTGCTCATCATTCTCAACAGTGGGTCACCCCTAAGCTTGTACTAAGCTCCACCCAGGGCAAGGGAATCCTAGACTAGGATGAGGTTACATGAGACTACATAGTACAACTGGAAGGATTCTCTCCAAGATCCTTCTTACGCCCACTACTCACAGACTCTCATTCCCCACATGCATGTTCCACCCCGGGAATATGCACCTTCACTATTCCACAGTCCATCGGCTGCTCCACTTCCCCTTGCAGGTTCTCGACAACAGGCTGGACCAG
This sequence comes from Picea glauca, assembly GCA_000966675.3. Lineage (NCBI taxonomy): Eukaryota > Viridiplantae > Streptophyta > Pinopsida > Pinales > Pinaceae > Picea > Picea glauca. The sequence continues at coordinate 1,351,837 of JZKD02S1056753.1, forward strand.
GAATTCTCAGAGCCAAAATCACTTCCCAACAAACTCTCTCACTTGGAGAGAGTTGCTCATAGGCCTAACAACCTGCCTCTTTAACCACGAGCCTAACAACCTGCTTCTTCCACCAACTTCGACTCAGTTCCAACAAGGTGAGGACAACAAAAAAGGTTCAATACAACTCAAGGAATGGAAGCAACCACAATCTGATAAGGTATGACTCATTTTTGGCAAGTGAAAATATGTTGGATTTCACAGGAAAACACAGGTCGACTTCCCTAGTTACTGGTTTCATAGGTGCGTGAAATATGCAGAGGTCGAAGATGGAGGCCTGACAGGTTAGGTGAAGGATCAGAGAATGGGAAGTGAAACTTCCCAATGAGCCAACTCTCCATCTTTAATTGCATGCACCCAGGTCGACACCTGTCTTCCTGGAGTTGCATGCACTCCATTTAGAATTCGTTCCCTTTCCCAGGAACTTAGGATAACTAGGTTTATTTTCCCCCCACTTTAATATTTTCATTTTTCAAGAATATATTATAATATTCCCTTGGGTTAAGCCCCCTAGTTTAGGCCCTCTTTCCTATCCTCTTAGTCCCATCCCTTTCCCTACCTAATGGAGCTTCGTCCCCCATCACTCTTTCTTCGTGGTCAGTCTACATGGAACGATGTATAATTTTTATTAATGATCTGCATAATTATATTACAAAAATCATGCTTATTGACCTTAGCATCTAGGATCTTCAACCTATAACACATAAGCCTACCATCTTATCAACACTCAGCTCACTAGCCTACAAACATCAGTACATTTCACAAGGCTCATCCTGGGGTATTACAATCCCCTCCCCTTATTTTTGCACTGTCCTTAGTGCAACTCATTTACATAATATCAAAAAGATTTTCAAAATCTTCAAAAAGATGCGGGTACTCTGACCACATAGCATCCTTGTGCTCCCATGTCGCATCCTCATGACCGTACCAGGTCCACTAGACCTTTACAAGCCCTATGGATCGATTTCGAAGCTACTTGCTCTTCCTATCCAATATGCACACCAGATGCACTTGCAAGGTGCCTTCTTGCTCCACCTGAATCACATTCCAATCAATAACATTATTAGGATCAGGTACATACTTCTTGAGCAATGAAACATGAAATACATTATGAACAGTCATGGATGCAGGCAATGCAAGCATATAAGCAACTGGTCCAATCCTTTCTAGGATTTTGAATGGTCCACAATATCTGCCTGCCAACTTGGAACAGTTTCCCGGCTTCAGGGAACTTATGTTGGCTTTTACTTTCAAGAAAACATGATCACCTGCCTTAAACTCCTTGTTGTTTCTGTTCTTATCAGTGTAAATTTTCTTCCTGTCTTGGGAAACCTTCAAATTCTTCTTAATCTTCAGCATTTTCTCTTCCATTTCCTTGAGAAACTCTGGCCCAACCACTTCCCTATCAGCTGGGTTATCCCAACTTACTGGGGTGTTGCACTTTCTTCCATAAAGTGCTTCAAATGAGCTCATCTTCAGTGATGCTTGATACCCATTGTTGTAAGAAAATTATACCAAGTGTAGGTAGTCTTCCCATTTAGATGGTTTTTCCATCACATACATCCTTAGCATGTCCTCTATCACTTGGTTCACCCTTTCTGTTTTCCCATCAGACTTAGGATTATAGGTTGTGTTGAAGTTTAGATTTGTTCTGAATCCTTTGAATAACCCCTTCCAAAACTTTGAGGTAAATTTCAGGTCTTTGTCAGACACAATTGTCTTGGGAATACTGTGAATCGTGCGAATTCCTTCATATATATATAAACAACATTAGTTTCCTTGTGAGTGGTTTTCAATGGGATAAAATGGGCAACTTTCGTAAGCTTATACACCACCACCATGATGGAATCATGCTACTTTCCGGTTCTAAGAAATCCTATGATGAAATCCATTGTCACCACTTCCCACTTCCACTCAGGAATGGGCAATGGCTATAGCAACCCATTTGGGTTCCTATGTTTATCTTTGACCTTCTGACATTCTAAGCATTTAGCTATGTATTCAACAATCTCCTACTTCATGTCTAGCCAATAATATTGGCTCTTGACTGTTGAAACTTTTTTTTGATATTCTGGGTGTCATGCATAAGGCACATAGCACATATATTTTAAAATCGCTCTCCTCAATTCCAGAGAATTGGGTACATAGAATTTGTTTCTATACCGAAAGATTCCATCAATTCCCAATTCATAATCTTCAACCTTCTACTGCATTTTACCTTGCTGCAATTTTGTTACTAATTCCATGTACTGCAAATATGAATTTACAACCTCATAGATTTTGCCTTGAAGATCCGTCTGATACATGTTTATGGTTGTAGCATGCAGTTCATGCACTCTCCTACTGAGTGCATCAACCACTTTGTTCTCCTTTCTTTTGATATGCTTGATATCAAAGTCATACTCACAAAGGAATTCTAACCATCTACTTTGCCTAGAACTCAAGGTTGGATGATCAAACAAATACATCAGACTGTTATGGTCTATCCTTAGTTCAAACCTCCTTCCCATGAGGTAGTACCTCCATTTCTTCAGGGTGTGTACAATGGCTTCCAACTCCAAATCATGAGTGGCATAGAGCCTTTCATGTTATTTTAATTTTCTGGACTCATAACATATTAAAAATCCATTCTGGCTTAGGAATCCTCCTAGTCCTTCCTTACATGCATCCGTGCAAACCACAAAATCCTCATTTGGATATGCAATTTTCAGAATTGGAGCACTGGTTAACAGTTTCTTCAATTCCTGGAAGCTCTTTTCACATTCTTCTATCCAATGAAATTTCACCCCTTTTCTTTGTAATGAAGTGATTGGGTGAGCAATTTTCGAAAACCTTGCAATGAATCTCCTGTAATAGCTATTGAAATAATGTAACTGTGAAGAGCATTCTTATTATTATTGTTATTTTATTATTAGGATTAATCCCCATTGTGGATTAATCATGTCGGTAATTGTATTAGGACCAAATCCCCTCTTGCGGATTGGTCATTAGACAATTATAATGGGTAGAATAAGAAGTCTGCCCCAGTAGTTATTATTGAAGACCCAAAATTAAATTAAAGGTGGGTTTACCCACCCAGAGTGAGAGGTCGGCCCTGCCAGTGAAACCCTTTCACATGTGCCAGTGTTGTATATATAGGAGGCTAGCGCCTCACTTCTAACACACAACTCACTTGCTCATTATCCTATGAGGCAAGCTGCAATTACCAGTTAGAGAGAGGAGAAGAAGAGTGCGCATCTCTTGGGGAGGACTATTTGTATTGGTTTGAGTTATATCTTGAACATTGTATAAGCTATTTATGATAAGGAAGTTTTTGCTGGGTTTTCTTCCCTTAGAGGGTTTCCCAGGATAAATGTTGTGTCTCTTGTGAATGTGTATTTCTCAGTGATATTGTTCTTATGATGTTCTTATCTATTGAAATGAAAAGAACTATAATAATGGCATAAATATTAACATGGTATCAGAGCCAACCTGAAGGAAGCACAATTTGCAAGAGGAAAAACATCACTGTTGCAGCACCCGCAAATTAGGGTTTTGAAAAAGTAACTCTTTTTAGCTCCCTAAAGACCTAGAAAGTTGCGCCCTCCCCCTAGGATCAATTTGGCACCTAGAGCACACCTTTTCAGTGGCTGGATCTCTCGAAAAGTGAAACCTTGGTTTCACAAAAGTACCAGAAGTACCAGAAAACTAGTACCAGAAGTACCAGAGTACTAGAGTACTAGAAGTACCAGAGTACCAGAGTACCAGAAGTACCAGAAGCACCAGTCTAGAAATCCACAGATCAGATTTGACGGGGTAAAAATTGGATTTTCTTAGATCCAAGGACACCAAGCTGTTGGCGAAAGAAGTCACTCCTGGATTGCTAGCAGGAGCAGAGCCCGGCGCCCATCAGTTTTATGTCACGGTTGTTTGTAGATGGGTGATCGAATGGAGGGAAACTCAAAACAATAGCGTTCCAACTCTGAAACCAGGCTAGTTATGCATGAGCAAGTGAGGTCTTGTGTAAATTTCAGACAGTGAGCTGTAGTAAAGGGTGAACATGCAGAAAACTTATACAAGAGAAAAGTGGAGGTATGTTATAAACAACAGGTTTCTAACAGACTGAGGAAGAAGACATCCAAATGCAATATCATCTTACATTCAAACGCAAAAGCCAGAGAATGTAGAAATGAAACAATAAATCTTTTATCATATCATAATTGCAATAATTCTCACGAATCAGTCAATCATGAATCCTCTTAGCATGAGATGAAAATTAGACGGAGTAAGAAGAACTGTCTGTCATAAAACAAGAAATCTCATATACAGATGCATAAGCTGAAAGCTAGAATAGCTGTTAAAACATTACAGTAGGGAGCTCTGCTCAACCATCGATCATTACAAAATGGAAAAAATGCCTACATATACTCTTCTCTTCCTTTCGCCCAGTAGAGGCGTCTCAGAACTTTCAATGGGTGGCGTCTCCTCAATCAAATCTGTTCTTTGTTCCCCTGTCATATGCCTCTTTAATTCAGCATGGCTCACGCTAGGGGGTAGCTAAGCCCTTTGAGTTGAATTGGCGTGTGCGGGTTCCTCTGGCGAGTTGAAGACTCGTCGTGACTTTCTTGAAGAGAACCGGTACAGGGGACCTTCCTGGGTATACTTTCAGTCGGGATCTCCATACTCTGTAATAAATGAGTGATGTGAGTTTTGAGCCATCCTCTCTTTTCTTCATTAATCTCCAGCAGGTACTAGGATTTAGCCCACGTTGAATCGGCATTTGGAACATCACCGTGCCTTCCTTCTGTGATTAAGCTCGACGCTTCGGGGCTCGAGTGGCCAAATGATAAACATAAACACCCCTCCCCCAGGCCTCCTTCTTGATGACTAGGCGCCAAAACCATGGGCCCGATTCTGGGCGCCATCGGAAATTCAGGGTTCGGGGTTTCAAAATGTAAGAAACAAGGGGTGCCTGCTCCTCGAAACTCCGATACCCGATACGCTAACAGGCTGCCATCTATCTCGATTGGATCAGATGGTCCAGATTTGTTTTGAACCATGGCGCTTCCCCTTGCTAAACCTTGTGCAACTGATCGGCCCCAAAAACCCGATGGCCATCGATCTGCTTCTATGGATGGATATCGACCGCTGATGGCAAAACTTTGCCCGCTCGCTTGAGTTGCTGCTAAAAAACGAGATTCTCTCATGCTATGCTCGGGTGCTTCCCGTACAACTTGCAGACCTGGGTACGCCTAATCCCGAGACAAGAAATATCGCTAACATTAGGCTCCATAGGGGATAGAGTCATCCCTGCGATGCTCTAAGAACTCCTTCTGTAGCCTCAGTGCCTTGCTATTGGGCTATGGAGTCACCTATTAAGCCAAAAACATGTAAAAAGAAAATACACAAAGGTAAAAAGGACAATATTTACAAACAGAGGAGCTGTCTAAGGCTCAAATAAAACATTTTTTTAGAAAATGCCCATTCACTGGGCTATTGAAAACCTCTTCACCCTCCAGATCCTGCAACCCATATGTGTTATTGGAGAAAATATTAGAGACTTTAAAGGGGCCGATCCAGAGGGCATCGAACTTGCTGTGCTTGCCTTTATCCTATCTGGGTGCGTCCCATTTAAATACCAAATCCCTGATCTCGAACTCCTTTTTCCTGACCTTCCTGTCAAAAGCCTATTTGATCTTCTGCTGATGACTGCAAGCTGTGTCCCTCATTTGTTCTCTGATCTGCTACACTTCCACTATCTGATGAATTCTTCTGATCATATGATATGGTTCTCCCTCGTAGTCTTGAAAGAACTTTGCCACAGGTAAGGCGAGTTGGGTAGGGAAAACCGCCTCTGCTCCGTAGACTAGTTGAAACGGTGAAGTGCCCAGAGACTTCTTCATTGTGACACGATTGGACCACAGAGAAAATTTCAACATTGAATCCGAGGCCCTTTGGTTGTCCTCCAATATTCTTTTAATGATCCTTATCAGGCTTTTGTTGGAGGACTCTGCTAAACTGTTGCCTTGGGGATAGTAGTGGGTGGAGTGAACTAGTGATATCTGGAACTGTTCGCAGAACTTAATTAGAGGCTCAGACTTCAAAGAAGCAGTGTTATCGGTGACGATCCTGCTGGGACAGGCAAATCTAGCTATGATATCCTCCAGGAAGCTGATAACTACTTTGTGTGATGTGCTTCTGGTGGGGACAGCTTCTATCCATTTGGTGAAATAATCTGTCGCTGTCAAAATCCATCTGTGTTGACCACTTGAGGGAGGATGAATTTCTCTAATGAAGTCCAACCCCCACTGCTAAAAAGGGGCTGGAGATACTATAGGCTTCAATGGCAGTGATTTGAGCTGTTGTTTTCCTGAGAAATTTTGACACTTGGTGCAAGCCCTGATCTCCCTGCAAACATCGGGGAATAAAGTGGGCCAGTAATACCCAGCTCGGAGTATCTTGTGGGCTGTGGTATTCCAGAAATGATGACCTCCACAAAGGCCACTATGAAAATCAAACGTAACCTTCTGGGCCTCCTGTGGGTCCAGGCATCTCAGAAATACCCCTAGAGGGTATTTCCAATACAAGGTTTGGTCAATGAGGCAATACCTGACTGCCTTGAGCTTGAGAGCCCTCGCTTTACTTTTTCCCATTCCATCGGGGGGCTTCAACTCCTACAGAAAATACATAATGTCATGATACCAGGCACATCCTGCCAGCGATGAGCCGTCTTGAGAGCATTGGCTGGGTGATTCAGCTTACTGAGGTCCTAGGCGAGTATTGATGAAACTAACTCCCAAGGCTTCGCATTTGGATTCAGGCAGTAGCTTGGCTAAACCTTGCCCCTTAACCAACTTGGTGGGTTTTATTTCTAAGTCAAATTCTAGAATTTTTGCGATCCATCGGCCTCTTTTCCTATCTACGTCGGGCTGCACAAGGATGTCCTTCACGGAAGCTGAAGGAACATATGCTGTTACTTTTGAATGCAAGACATAGACTCTGAAAGCTTTAAGAGATTTCACTAAGGCATAGGCCTGCTTCTCCATGATTTCATACCTGCTCTCTGCATCTCTTAATGCCCTACTGAAGAAGGCGATGGGCTGCTCATGCCCTTCCTCATTTTTCTGCAATAAGACCGTCGCCACTGTATCAAAAGAAGCAAAGGAGAAAATTAGGAACTCTTTGGAATAGTCAGGATTGATAAGCACAGGTGCCTCAGTGAATGCCCTTTTTATTTGGTCAAAAGAGGCCCTGGGCTCAGCAGTCCATTTCACTTCGTTTCCCTTCCTAAGCATGGTCGTGATGTGTTTCACTAGCTCGGAAAAATTTGAGACAAATCTCCTTAGAAAATTAATTTTCCTCAAAAAGGCCTGAACCTCTTTTTTCGACCTGGGAAGTGACAAGGCTTGAATTTCCTCCACCCTGCTGGGATCAATCCTCACTCCCTCTGCTGATACTATATGTCCCAATAGCTTCCCTTCCTGCATAGAAAACAAGGACTTCTTGGGGTTCAGGGAAAGACCAAACCTCCGACACTTCGAGAAAACTCTCCTTAAATAGCAGCGGTACTCCTTATCAGACCTGGAGAAGACCGTGATGTTGTCTAGGTAGATCACTACAAACTGGTCTTTTTCTCTGATGAAGGCTATATCCATGGCTCGCTAAAATGTTGCTCCTGCATTCATCAACCCAAATGGCATTTTGGCATACATGAACGTGCCCCAAGGAGTGGTGAAGGATGTCTTCTCCCTATCCTCAGGCATGATCGATATCTGATTATAGCCAGAAAACCCATCGATCATGGATATCCTAGATGCACCAGTTACCCTCTGCAATATATGTTCCATCTTAGGTAGGGGGTAATTGTATTTCTTTGAGCTTCTATTCAGGTTCCTGAAATCGACACAAAGCCTGATTTCTCCACTTTTCTTCCTTACTAGGACCAAGTTGGCCACCCATTCAAAATATCTCAAGGGGAAAATAATTTGGGCATCTAACAATTTCTTCACTTCTTTTTCCATGACAGGTAGCAACATGGGATTTATCTGTCTCAGCTTTTGTCTAAATGGTTTAGCCTCTTCCTTTAGTGGGATCTTGTGCTCAATGAAAGATGTGTCATAGGTCTTGAGGTCTTCATATGTCTATGCAAACACATCGGAGAACTCTCTCAGCAACTCTGTGTACTCGGCCCTCTGTTCGCTGGTCAGGCTGCTTGACAATTTGATGAATCTAGGCTCCCCCTGTGAACCAATGTTGCATTCGGTTGTATCGGCATATTCATTTGAGACCCTGCCCTTTACTGGCACATCATTCCCATCGAACAATATTTCTAAAGGGACAAGTCCTCTCGGAATGTGATTGCTGGGTAGCTGAATGATCTGATGATTAGCGATTTTATTTAAAAACTCCTCAGGATGAGCGTCACCTTCCAGGTCGGGATCCTAGTCAATATGCAACGCAAAAAATTCATCAACCGATTGGAGAAACCTTTCAAGTTCCGAATCATCCTCGAACACCTTCCAATGCTTGACATTGTCCGGCACCGAGGGCCTATATCTTATATCAACATCATTTTTTACCATAGGCGGCAGAGGAAATTTGAGCAAACTAGTTGAGACAGCTAAAGAATCAGCCAAAGTATTTTCTCCCCTTGGAATGAAAAAAATGTTAAAAGCCAAGAATAAATTATCAATAAGGTCCTATACTTCATTCCGATAATTCCTGAGCCGAGGATTATTGGCACAATAAGCATTCCTTACCTGCTGAATAATCAACTCAGCATCTCCGAGTATTGCTATTTCTTTAATTCCCATTTCCTTTGTAGCCCTCATACCCAGAACAAGAGCTTCATACTCTGCCATGTTGTTGGTGGCTTCGAATTCCAGCTTGTATGACAGGGACACGACTTCTTGACAAGGTGATATGAAAACCACTCCAGCGCCAGCGCCTCCGTTAGAAGAAGCTCCATCAAAAAACATCTTCCACATAGTGGAGCTCTGAGGGGAAATTGGATGATCAGGGCTGGGATGTTATTTGATTAGTAAATATCTTTCAGGGGCGTCGATAAGCTGCAACAAACTAGACCCCAAGTTAGTGTCAAGTGCAAAGATGTGGTGATTGGTATGGTCTGCTTCATCACTGACAATATAGGCTAGCTGGGCTTCTCTGTATAATCTCCTTTGTTCCCCTCCAAAGATCGGAATGGTGGCATATGTGAGATCCATCTGTAGTGTCCCTCCAAGTTTTTTAATCCACGACCTAGACAATAGCATACCAAATTTGGGGGGAACGTCGGCTACCACGATATCCATGAACACACTTTTCATGGGCAGCTGAAACAGGGAAACCACCAGGTCTTTGATGACTCCTAGACACTGCACTCTCCTTGAATCGAAAGAATATAAATCATGATAAGTTCTTGTCATCTCTAGTCCCAATTCTTCCATGACTATTTTTGGCATAAGGTTATGGGAAGCCCCTGAATCCATGAGGCAGTTATGCAACACTTTATCATGTATGTTCAGGGATGTGTAGAAAGGGGGGGATGAGTCATCTCTGTATTCTACCATGGGGCCTAAGATGATGGATGGCTTCTCATATTGAAGGTTTACTGAGTCAGAGGGGGGCTAGGGGGATTCAGATTGTAGCAGCTTGGAGAGGGATCTTTTAAAATCTTCGTTTTTAACTAGCTCTGAGAGGGGAATGGGGATCCTGATATTTTGAATTTCATGTTCAAAATTAAAGGATGGAATGGGCTTAGGGGCTTCCCTTGCCTCGGTGATGGGTTCTTTGACTGCTGGCAAAGCGCTCTGAGCTCTTTTATCTTTAGTAGCGGTTGCTGCAGATCTAGTAGGTTTTTCTGCTATGAGAGGTCGGTCTGGGCTATCAAAGTCTCCTTCTCTCCTTCTCGACCTGAGATTATATCTGTTAGAAGTGTGACCGGCCCCTTGCTCTTTCCCCAACTCATGAATCTGAGTGCTCATCAGGGATTCTTCATATGCAGATTGCGTCAAATGGGGAAAAGGGGGAGTGTCTTCAATACAGTGAATCTCAGGGCCAAACTCGTCTATCTCCTCTCTTTCCTCATGATCAACTAAGTTGTTTTGGAGGGGGGGTTGAACCCTTTGATATTCTCTGTCTTTTCCCCTTTGTTCCCTTGGTAAAACCTGAGGCATATTGTTAGCGGGTCGTCTGAAACCTCTATTGTCAGTATTCTAGGGATTTCTGAACATGGGCTTCCCTCTAATTCCCACCTCTCCATCTTGGAAACAAGCGATTTTATTGCTCTAGCTGTCTCATCTGTCTGATGGGGCAGGGGAGAGGAACTGGATGAGGAAGCTTCAGGCCTGTTCTTGGATGTATTTCTATCAAATGTGTTCTTGATTCGGTTGACGACCAATATGTTGGATTCTACCTCCATGGCCGCATCTTGCATGTGGGACAGCGTAGCAACTCTTCTCTCCCTTAGTAGTAAGCAGAAATCAGGATCAACAGCACTGGAGTAAGTGATCTTTGCAGAAGCTTCGGAGGGTTTTATCTCAGCAGGGATTCTGTTGTACATTTTATTAAATCTCTTGGAGAAGTCAGAGACAGACTCTCCTTCCTTTCTTTTCAACGACCCAAACTCTGTCATGTAATACATGAAATCTTTTTTATCTCCCCACTGTCTCARAAAGGTACTATCTAAAGCTTCGATCCCATCAATAGATCCGGGAGGCAGGGCCTTGAACCATTTTCTAGCCTCTCCTTGGAGACTATGGACAAAAATCCTCATCCATACGTCTGCATGCATGATGACATTATCATCTGTGAAACTCTAAAAGGATTCTAGGTGTTCATCTATAGTTACGTCCCCTTCACCCGTGAACTTGGGTAGTTGCTTGAGGTAACCATCTGCTGGGAGGGAGTTGAGGGGCTGAGGTAACACAAGGGGAGCATACCTAGCGGCTATAATAGCCTCCATCCTGGTCATAGGGGGATTAGCACTAGCCATGGGGATACTAGGTGGAGGAGAACTTGGAGGAGAAGGAGTTTGCGAAGGGGCTGCAGGAAACGAGTCTTGAAGAGGAGTGGGAAACAAGAGTGGGTTTAAGGAGAAGACTAATGAGCTCAAGTCAGCAAGTGCTCCTCCTTGTGCAGGAGTGGGGAGATCTTCTGTGGTCCTGGGTCTACGCCAAGGTACAACTTCATAGGAGAGGGGAGTGACAAGGATTTCTCCCTCCAATCCCAGACCAGGAGGGGAAAACTCAGTAGGAACACTCCCAAAATTCAAGAAACGAGAAACTTATGAAGGAGGTCTATTAAGAAATTGAGGAGGAGAAAATGGAGTTCTTACAAAAGGAGATGGCCGATTACCTGTTTCGGCAGTGGAAGCTTCTTCTTCAGGGGCCTTTCCTTTTCTGAGAACCACCTCTGGATCGGTTTGAGGTGTAGCTAGGAGTAGCTGTGGATGAGACCGTGTGTGTCTGCCTCTGAAAGACAAAATTAATAGAGCAGGTTCTCCCCAGCGGAGTCGTCACAATGGAGTCGCTAGGTGCATAGTAGTAATCTTGATATTCTGATATTTGATGCACCTTCAGAATCAGCTAATCGTTGTCATCAATCCCGGGGAAAGTATTCAATTTCATCCCCGACAACGGCGCCGGAAATGTTGGCGACGGAAGTCACTCCTAGATTGCTAGCAGGAGAAGAGCCCGACGCCCATAAGTTTTGTGTCACGGTTGTTTGTAGATGGGTGATCAAATGGAGGGAAACTCAAAACAATAGCGTTCCAACTCTGAAACCAGGCCAGGTATGCATGAGCAAGTGAGGTCTTGCATAAATTTCAGATAGTGAGCTGTAGTAAAGGGTGAACAGGCGGAAGACTTATACAAGAGAAAAGTGGAGGTCTGTTATAAATAACAGGTTTCTAATAGACTGAGGAAGAAGACGTCCAAATGCAATATCATCTTACATTCAAACGCAAAAGCCAGAGAATGCAGTAATGCAACAATAAATAGTTTATCATATCATAACTACAATAATTCACACGAATCAGTCAATCACGAATCCTCTTAGCATGAGATGAAAATTAGACGGAGTAAGAAGAACTGCCTGTCATAAAACAAGAAATCTCATATACAGATGCATAAGATGAATGCTAGAATAGCTGTTAAAACATTACAGTAGGGAGATCTGCTCAACCATCGATCATTACAAAATGGCAAAAATGCCTACATATACTGTTCTCTTTCTTTCGCCCAGTAGAGGCATCTCAGAACTTTCAATGGGTGACGTCTCCTCAATCAAATCTGTCCTTTTTTCCCCTGTCATACGCCTCTTTAATTCAGCATGGCTCATGCCAGGGGGTAGCTGAGCCCTTTGAATGTTGAATTGGCGTGTGCGGGTTCCTCTGGCGAGTTGAAGACTCGGCGTGACCTTCCCGAAGAGAACCGGTATAGGGGACCTTCCCGGGTAGACTTTCGACCGAGATCTCCATACTCTGTAATAAATGAGTGATGTGAGTTTTGAGACATCCTCTCTTTTCTTCATTAATCTCCAGCAGGTACTGGGATTTATCCCACGTTGAATCGGCATCTGGAACATCACCGTGCCTTCCTTCTGTGATTAAGCTCGACGCTTCGGGGCCCGAGTGGCCAAATGACAAACATAAACGCCCCTCCCCCAAGCCTCCTTCTTGATGACCAGGCACCAAAACCATGGGCCCAATTCTGGGCGCCATTGGAAATTTGGGGTTCGGGGTTTCAAAATGTAAGAAACGAGGGGTGCCTGCTCCTCGAAACTCCAATACCTGATACGCCGATGGGCTGCCATCTGTCCTGGTTGGATCGGACGATCCAGATTTTTTTTGAACCATGGCGCTTCCCCTTGCTAAACCCTGGGAAACTGATCGGCCCCAAAAACCCGATGGCCATCGATCCGCTTCTATGGATGGATCTCGGCTGCTGATGGCAAAACTTTGCCCGCTTGCTTGACTTGCTGCTAAAAAATGGGATTCTCTCATGCTATGCTCGGGTGCTTCCCGTACAACTTGCATACCTGGGTATGCCTAATCTCGAGACAATAAATATCGCTAACACAAGCTACTTGCCTCAGCCAAGCGCACCTCCTAGTAAGGTCAAAATTTGATTTTAAGCACTTTCAATTTTTGGTCATTTTCGTAGCCTCAAGTACAAGATGTCTGGAAGCATAAAGCTTGTTGAGAAACTAGAGGGAATAGACAACTTCCATGCCTGGAAGTATAGGATCGGTATGATCCTTGCAGAGAATGACCTAGCAAAATTTATCAAAGAAGAAGTGGAGGAACCTGAAGATGCCGTAGAGAAAGCGAAGCATCAGAAGGACTCAATCAGGGCTCAAAGAATCATTGCAGATTCAATCAAAGACCACCTGATCCCATATGTATCGTCCAAGAAGACTCCGAAGGAAATGTTTGACTCTATAAGCAAACTATATGAAGGAAAGAACATCAATCGAAAGATGAATCTAAAAACTCAATTGAAGAATACCAAGATGGAGAAAGGAGAAATGATTCAAGAATATTTCTCCTGAATCTCAAAAATAAAAGAACAGTTGAAAGCGATTGGAGACACCATTGACGAAGACAAATTCATAATAACATCCCTAAATTGTCTCGCAAGACCTTGGGATGCTTTCATCCAGTCAGTATGTGGCAGAAAGGAGAAACTATAGTTTGAGAGCCTATGGGAAGGATGCACCCAAGAAGAGACAAGGGTAGCCAACCGTGAAGCACTACTAGCAAGGGACGATGATCAAGCCCTAGCTACTC
>JZKD02S1056753.1:1389703-1418846 GCA_000966675.3 Picea glauca
AGATGTAACGAAGTTGAAGCTTGCTGAACATCTTAAGAAGACGAGGTTTTTTTCCCTGGTTGGGTTTCCTCTTGAAAAATCTGTGTCTCATACTTGTGAATGAATGCTGTGTGTGGTTGTTGTTCTTTATGCTATATGCTTTATGTTTATAACACTAGTTTTCACAGTAAAGACTTGCTGCCATTAAGATTAATGATTCAAAGATAAAATTGAGAGAAATTGTTAATAATTTACAATAACTGATTCACCCCCCCCCCTCTCAGTTATTTCATACCTGTAACAACCTTTAACTATGTTATGAAACCTTAGGGCCCACATAGTATAGTTGTCAACATTCCAGGTGGGGGAACGTGGTGGAAAAGGAGAGGTCCATGCTACCTCTAAATGACAACATCATGACTCACTACTTCGGCTCTTCATGGCTTCAGAACTCTAGGAATTTGGAAGATTCCACACTTGCAAACTCCAATTCTTTCAAATGTCAGACTCCCAAACTTCTGTACCTTCCAAGTCCACATAGTACAGATGTCACCAACTAATATAGTGGCACATGGAATTTCTAGGAAGTTCCATGTCACCATTGGTGGAATCATCCTGCCATGCCACTTCTTCTCTTTTTCTTTGGGACTTCGGGCTTCGACAGTTTGTGCACTAGCACACCCGACTCCTCCCAACCCACGAACTCCAAAGTTATGATCTTCCATGAGATCTACAGCTCACAACCACTTGTGCGTAGATATGAAGGCTCTGATCCACTCTTCACCATGTGTCTTACCTTATGCTCCTGGCTTGATCTAACAATAAGGTTTCTCCTTGGATCTACGGTGTAGATCTCCTCTGAGACTTCAGAGTTTCGGTATTCGACCCTTCTCTTTCTACACCTCTTGTGTTTCCGGACATAGTCCAATTGTTCTTTTGGGACTCTAGAATGGTTTGAAATTCAAAATATTGTCCTCTCCACAACAATTTGCTCTGAGATTTTAATTCCATAACCACGTATATGGTCGAATTCAGGCTCAATGTCGAAAACTGGGCTCTAAACTTCAATTTTGTCCAATTCGACAACAATTCTTTCCCGAAACTTTTGCTTTACCTTCCATTAACATGGACCATCTAGGCTTAGTGTTGAAACCTTGGCTCTGATACCAATCTATAATGTCCCCGACCATCGAACCCTGGTAGGTAACGCTACCAAAGAAAACTTAACTTTTCCTTTCCTACTCTGATACCAATTTGTCGCATACCCAACCACCTACAGGTCGAGCAACGTCACTACGAGATGTCTCTCTTCGCTTTGATACCAATTTTTTTTAACATCCCCGACCACCTATGCCAGGACATGCTACCTCATAGAAATAACAATTATCATCTTCCTATAAATAAAACCATAGACAACAACATATTATGCTAATGCACAGACTGATGCAGAAATAACAATAAAAGCATACATGTAGTAATTCAGACAAAACCATAGATGTAACAACATATATAAATACATAGCATGTGAATGAATAGGGAATGAATACTTATATTTTAATTGAGTTCCACCAAATGCGTGCAGACCTTCCATGAACCTTCCATCCTTAGACTACACTTCTCATCACGCTCAGCATTAGGTCACCCCCGAGCTGGGACTAAGCTCCACCCAAGGCAAGGGAATCCTAGAATAGGCTGAGGTTACAGGAGACTGCATAGTACAACTGGAAGGATTCTCTCTAAGAGACTTCCTATGCCCACTACTCACAGATTCTCATTTCCCACATCCCTATTCCACCCCTGGGATATGCACCTTCACTGCTCCACTTCCCCTTGTAGGGACTCGGCAACAGGTTGGATCAGGAATTCTCAGAGCTCCGTAGCTGGTGTTGGAATCTCTCAAGGAGAAAATCACTTCCCGGTAAACTCTCTCACCTAGAGAGAGTTTCTCACATTCCTAACAACCTGCCTCTTCAACCACGGGCTTGACAAACTGCTTCTTCCACCAAATTTGACTCAGTTCTAGCAAGGTGAGGACAACAAAAAAGGTTCAATACAGCTCAGGGAATGGAAGCAAGCACAATTTGGTAAGATACGAATCAGTTTTGGCAAGTGTAGATATGTTGGATTTCACAAGAAAACATAGGTTGGCTTCCCCAGTTACTGGTTTTAGAGGTGTGTGAAATATGCAGAGGTCGACGATGGAGGCCCAACAAGTTAGGTGAAGGATTGAAGAATCGAAAGCGAACCTTCCAAATGAGTTGACTCTCCATCTTTAACTGTATGCGACCAGGTCGACACCTGTCTTCCTGGAGCTCCATGCACTCCATTTAACATTCGTTCCCATTTAGAGGAACTTACGATAACTGGGTTTATTTTTCATCCACTTTAATATTTTCATTTTTCAGGAATATATTATAATATTCCCTTGGGTCAAGCCCCCTAGATTAGTCCCTCTTTCCTATCCTCTCAGTCCCATCCCTTTCCCTACCTGGTGGAGCTTCATCTCCCATCACTCTTTCTTTATGGTCAGTCTACACGCAATGATGTATAATTTTTATTAATAATCTGCATAATTAAATATACAAAAATTAGGTTTATTGACCTTAGCATCCTGGATCTTTGGCCTATAACACATAAGCCTACCAGCTTATCAACACTCAGCTCACCAACCTACAAACATCAATACATTTCACAAGGGGTCAGCTGGGGTATTACAACATGATATATATTTTCCATGTAATAAAGGCGACATTAGTTAATAAGGCCCATTAAATAAATGTGAACAAGTCAATGTAAGAAGACCTAATAGAAGATTTTGCTTCTAGAAGGATCTTCCTCTAGAATTTTCTTTAGAAGATAGAATTAGTGTGAATAAGAGTAGGAGGTATGAAAAAGTTGTTTATTTATTGTAATAGATCTCTACTCTGTTGGAGGTTTCCCCCTTGAAGAGGCAAGTGAACATTGCTTTATTGAATAAAGGTATTATATATGGTATTATTTCCGGTATTGTTGTCTCAATATTTTGTTGTTCCCTTGATAATTGCTAAATATTCTAGTTTATGCATAATATATTACATATTGTACCTTACAAGTGGTATCAAATCTCTTTCCTGGGCAGGAATTGTGGGTAAATTTTTCAAGGAAGAGATGTATTCTGGCATCTTTAAGCTACATAAATTTGTTGTTCAATGCATAAATACGCTTCTAGGGAAGCATACAAGAGGTGTTTAATCTCACTTTGTGGGACACCCTTATAACCCTTGTTGGTACCCCTTTGAGTGGTAGCGCATTAGATAACAATTCTATATGGATTGGCCTAGATATCCTGAAACCCTTTGTAGATGAATCGATCAACCACCTGACTACTATAGTGCCACTAAGAACAACACTCAGGAAGATACTCTCTAGTACCTGGGTGATCGGGTAGTATGACTAAGGGTACGATCGAGCCTCCTTAGTTGGTTCCATGAGGTAGTGGGCTAAGTACTACTGTTCGACCCCACACATATATCAGAGAGCTATAGCACATGGAAAACCCTTGTCCATAGAAACCCTGCACACCCTAACCCAGGGGGAACATACCACACTAGGTAGACACAAGCTTTTCTAGCTACATAATCATGCCTCCTACATTTTGGTTGAGAATTGATTACACATTTGTCACTGTTAAGAATCTGGGCATTCTAACACTGCAAAAGTATTTTGATCGGAGTATAACTCCATGGGAGTAAAAAAAAAAGTCTGGGGATTTCTTGATCCCTTATTTGAGACCTATCACATTAGATTCATCTCTTTGTCCTGATCAAAGTGGCACCCTTCATTTTTAAGAATTTTTTTTTTCCATGGACCCGACTACTCCTCGACAACCATATTTAATACCTATCCCATGGGATTCCTCTCCTCGTATTGATCGCATTTGTACCTATCATTTTCCATGGAAAATATTTCCCTCTCGACCCCCTCATTTCCTATCCAACCCCCCAAACAACGCATATTGTGTTGATTGCTGAGGTATCATTCTACATACACCTCCATAATGGCCCTTTCCACTCACACTCAAACCCTGGAAAAATTGGACACTAAGGTAGCCACACTGTCGGATGAGCTAAAATATGGCCTATCATCCCTCACCAATCAATTTCAACAAGAGCTACTCCAAAACCTGTCAAACCTCACCAACCAATTTCAAGAAATTTTGATGCACAACATGGGTTTGCAACATGAGTCCCACCCTCATACTTCTCATTCTTCCCATTATGAGAACCTTGATCTTTCCCACTCCCCTTGGGGCTCTTCAAGCTCCTAGAATAAGGTTCCCAAAGTTGATATGCATAAATTTGATGGATCAAACCCAGATGTGTGGGCATATCAAATGGAACACTATTTCTCCAGCCATGCTATATAGGACAATGAGAACAAAATTCATGTGGGAGTTATGTACTTGGATAAAGAACAATGGAAATGGTGGAAATGGCATAAGAAATATTATCTAGCACTATCCACATGGACCATGTTCACCAAAGAAGTTTGTGCCCATTTTGATAGGGAATATCACTTTTTGGGACAACTCACCAAGCTACGACAAACATGGCCAGTAGTAGACTTCATCTCTGTATTTGAACAATTGACTAGCAGAACTGAGGGCTTATATAATGAGTTTTATCTAGATTGTTTTATAAGTGGCTTAAAGGATGCCACTCGGGCTCAATATTTCATGCACCATTTGACTACTTGGTCGTAGGTGTGCACATAATAATTGAAAGTTGAGACCATTCTTTGGGCCTAACCCTTTCATTTTGTAGTTACCAACCACCCTTGTCCAGGGGCTACATCTACTCCAACTGATCCAGATTTAGCAGTAGAATGAACTGATTAACAAACCAAATATAATAAAAATAGAGATATGAAGAATAACATAGATATACAGTGAACAATATCTTCTATTGAATAATAAAATAGGCTGAAACTGTAAAACTGCAGAACTGAAACACTTGCTTGAATGGTGGTAGCTATCTCTGAGAAGAGATGTGGCTACTATGCACATATGTTTGAGCAGAATGAATTACAATGAGGTCTAGAGGCCAGTTTTTATATTAATCATGAATGCCAAAACCCTATACATCCAAAAATCTAACCCTAGGAGGTGAAACATCAAAATTCATGTGGGCCCCTATGGGTAAGTTGGAACCTCAACTTATGGGGGTCGTAACTTTAACATACAATCTTTGTTTTAGGCGCATGATAGCCCGTTGGAAAGGTATTTCAGAGAACTAAACATTCTACTGTCAAACTCTAACTCCATCTATATTTTGACTGGGGTGAGCCAAAAGAACATTGTTTAGGCCTCCAAAACGGACCTAGAAGTACAACAAGATGTGCTGACACAGAAAAATACAAAATAACCCAGTTGGATTAGGCGAGAGGCCACTGATATCCTCCTGGAATATTTGTGGGGCTTCATACAACCCCAGAAGTGTAGAACCCACAATTACAAAGAAGTATAAAAGAACGTGATGAACTAAAAATGGATAAGAGCAGACAGTTGGAATAGGTGGGTGGACACCAATATCCAACTAGATCAATCCTCCCCCCTTAGGAAGCAATGGTCTCCATTGCATTGAGTTCCCCCATAAGGTGAGGAAAATTCTGTTGTATTTTTCCTTGGGTGAGCCACTTGTCTTGGTGTAGGAGTTTCCCTGCCTTGACAATGCGATAAATTTGGATCCTCTACTTGCGAGTTCCTTTGACCGGTGTGTCCACTATTTGATCAATGGATTCTTGTTCCATGTTGTTGGCCCTTGGCCAAGTCTTCGAGATCCTTGGTCAGGTTTGACCTATTTTGGGACTTCGACAGTCTGTCGAAGGTAGAGTGCAAGTTGAAGAAGAGATCGTGGGATCTCAGCCCCTTGTTTAGGGATTTTTGGGTTTTGGGCTATGTAACGAGTATGGGGATGTTGGCCCATGGGTTTACCCATGTTTAGGCCCATTTTTTAATGTATAAAGAGAAAGTTAGGCGATGTAATTAGGTGGCAAGGGTTTGATGCTAGGTGTTAAGGGAAAGTGAAGGCCAATGTGCTAAGTGCAAGTGATAGGTGTAAATGCTTTGTGCATACTATGTGAGACTTGCAAGGCTAAGTGAAATTAACTGTAAGAGACTGTGTAAAGGCTTTGTGCTGTAACCTAGCTTGGGGAAGGAGGATCTAGTGGGGTGCACGTAGATCTCCTTTCCTATGTAGAGTAGGATCTTGTGGCTCTGTGCATATAGAAGATTGATAGAAGACAATAAAAGATAAGAAGAGTTGGTGGACATAGCCCTAGGTTGTGGGTGAACCACGTATATCTTGTGTTGTGGTTGCTTTGTGCATTATAGTTGTTTTATTGTTGATATGGTTAATGATTAGTATAATAATATATGCTTAGATGAATATGATAGCTTCGTGCCTAATGATGTGAATAAGATGCTAGATCTGATCTTTTGCCTTGTTCTGAGTGCTTGAATGTGTTGAATCTTGTTGAATATTGTGTTGTTATGTAATTAGGGTTTATATATGCTATAGAAAAAGGTTAAATACTAATGAAATATAATTGCTAAGTGATCTATTAAAGTGTTATAATCACAGATCTATGTCCCAGCTAAGGTTGCAGACACTAGAGTCCTGCAACCACCCCTGCCTCTACCTCGGGTGAGACTTCATCTTCTTTGCAAGTGTTGCCGAAAGGGCCAGTAGTTAGGGTTTTGTTGGTGCGTTGCTGAAGCATTGAACCTTGGGTATGCCCTTGTGCAAACAAATGGTTCCATTGCCTGGACCTGAAACTGTGATTGCTGGGAACTGAGGAAAAGAAAGAAAGATCTGTGCGTAGATCTATTGCTTTAGTGTGCAATATTCTACTTGACTTACGAAGTTCTGTGCTAAGAAAGGAGGCAGATATGAAGAAAAGACGTAATATATGAAATCTGTGTGCTCTGATAGAGGTAAGATCAGTGAATTTTTTTGATTAAAGTGGTAATATATGAAAGCTTTGTGCTCTGATAAAGGTAAGATAAGTGGAAATTTTTGTTTCGCAAGTATGGATCTAGGTATGTTTGATAAAAAATTTCCTAGTCTGAAAACTAGGGTATAGTTAGAAAAAAGAATATTTGATACGAGTAGATCTGATAGAAATAATGAAAGATATTTTATTCCTATGAATAGAAAGAATGTTTGGACTAACAAATGGATGTAGGATCCTAGGAAGAATTTTTTTGTAGGTTTGCTACTATGATCCTAGTGCGTAGTGCAAGAAAAGTTGGGGATCATTTAAGAGGAAGATAGGATTAACTCTTTGTTACAATTGCAGAAGGCCAGGCCATATTGCTAAGGATTTCCCTGATAGAAGACCTATTTTTCTTTGTTGTAAAGCTATGGACCATGACGTTCTGGATTTCCTTAGAATGATTTATAAAGTTGAAAGAATGAATATGAGATAAGAAAACCCTGAGAAAGTCCAAGAAACTGAGACCATGGCAGAACCCCAAAAAGAATCAGAGACTATATTACTACAAATGAAAGAAACCCTGAATGACCACATAGATATCAACTTATCAGAGATATTCAAAGAGAAAGAGTGCATATAAACAAGAATATGAGACTTCGACATAGACTGTGTCCTAGATGAGGAAACACAAGTGAATATCATGGAAGAAAGAACTTGGGAAATTTTGGGAAAGCCTGTTATGAGTCCTTCATTAGGAGGAATATGATTATTTAGAGGAAAGCTAATAACCCTATGTGGAAGATTTACCTAGACATCTACGAGCACTCATGGCACTTCGACAAAAGAAGAATTTGAGGTTGTTAAATTTATTGAGAACAACGACCCATTTGCTATGTTACTAGGAAAACCCTAGATTGAGAAAGATCAAATCCAAAGAAAACAAGAAGAGGAAGCCCTAGAACAGAAAAAGAAAGAACTAAGAGACTTAATGGCTAAGAGAATAACACACTTACTGGAAGAATAAGAAAACCAGTCGAAGATACTGAGGACCAGAAATATGGATGTCGAAGTTGAAAGAACACAAGTAGACCTGAAACACATATATGTACAAGAGAGTCGAGCACCTACCCCAGAGAGAGAAGAAGTATTGACCTTGAACCCTACGAAAGACCATCAACAGTGAAAATTTATCATTCCAAGAGAAGATAAGAATCATAATGGGAAGAGGAACCCAATAATTCAGATCATAGGGAAGAAGGATAGAAAGCTCAGCAAGAAGAAAGAAAATTTGGAGAAATTACAGGAAGTTATAGAGAAGACTTCGTAGAAGGAAGGTCTCCATAATTTGAACTTCGCCGTAATATCAGAGAAACTCAGTTTGAAAATTCACCATGGTAGAGTGATATGACCGTTGGAGGAATTATAAACATTAGATTGACGTTCCAGAATGGTTAGAACAACAGTTATGATCAGAAAGCTTGCCATTGAACCATTGGGACCACGTCGTAACAGACATAATTGCATTGATGAAAGATTCCTTTTCGTTGGAAGGATCTGTTACATTGTTGTCTACTTATCCCGTTGAGTGTTGCACCGAGCACACTTTCACAAATTGTATCCAAGCCAACAAGAGAACTCACTGTTACCATGCTGAGCTTATTGAGACCTTTCTATCCATTCTATTGCATTGAGAAATTGGTCATTAGCCTGAGATATCTGATCTCATAGTGTGCATGTCGGACGAGCTCAACACTATGGAAAATTCAGTAGAGGAAATTTTAATCGATCCAATGGCAGAGAGAGAGATGTCCATAGGAGTTCAAGCTTCATCAATGCGAGGAGTGCAAGCCTCCACGTCGACTGCTCACGGATCCAGACCATCCTGAGTTGCAGATGAGAAAAGAACCAAGCATCGAGATGACTTGGCAAATGCAAAGTTAATCCCTTCCATCCTACCTGATTGCATCCCACCTTTGGCTGATGCGGTGAATCATGATAGTGTCCCCAGGGACTTCGACTACACCTTGGTCAGTGCATACCTCCCAAAGGGGATACGCACAAGAAAGCCTCAACCAGATAAGATCATGACACTAAAGATCATCGAATTTAACCTAGGGGATCGCAATAACTTCAACATGCTTGCTCCTCACAGGTATTTGACTAGGACGAAGGGGAAGAAGTCGAGGATAATCCCCCAACCATATATTATGGACCTCGCATAGTCCACCATCCTGAACGTGATGAAAATGCCCCATTTTGGAAGGCACCAGGAGGTTAATGCGTGCGTGAAGCTCCTACTATTGAGCTTCCATGGTGGTTATTTGTGGCTAGACAGATGCATTACCATCGATCTGGTGTTGATCCATTAGATCAACGGATTGAGCATGCAGGGACTAGACCCGTAAGACTTTTACCCAGGGAAGGTTGCAGACCATGCCTTGGCACAAAAGATTAAAGAAACATACAATGATGTGGAGAAGGGGAAGTGAGGCTACAAGGTAGCCTCCATCCATAATGGCATAGTTTGCCTTTCTTTCTAGTTGATTACTGGTAAGATAGTCCTGAAGAACAGACCCACACAGGTCACAGGGTTTGTTGTTGACCTCGCAGGGAAATGCGTGGAAGGGCTATAGATGAATTGGGAAAAATACATAGTGAACCAGCTAGACCAAGATTGTCTCAAAGCTCAGGATTAGGGCTGTGAGTCTCATTTTAGTTGGTTGTTGATCCTCATCGCGTTCATAGCTTGGGAGATGCTGAAAGGTCAAACATTTCCTGAACTAGATCCATCTGAACCCTTAGCTACAAAGTTCACTTCACTATGGTATTCAAGTGATATGGGAAAACAATGGAAATTAAATGTGGTGTTCCACACCTACTACCTATAGTTAAAGAGGAATATTGAGGCTATCCCTCACATAAAACTGAACACCCTGCACAGGTTCAGGCCATTTGTGAAGTTCCATGAAGACAAACATCTTATCCACATCACTGCGTGCAGAGACAAACACAAAGAAGTACTATAGAGTTATTACAAACTCACAGAGGAGGACCTAGAAGCAATAACTAAGGAGTGGCCTGCAAATCTCCTTATCCCTGTTGACCCTACAAAACTGTCTGATCCTGAACTAATCAGAAGCCCGATGATCACTCGTGAAGGGCATGATACACCTGGAACTAGCAGAAGGATGAAGACAGAAGAAGTCCAACAGCTGAGCAATGAATCAGAAGAAACTTCTTCAGAATCACCTAAAGGAGGAGGTGATGACGAAGTAGATAAAGAAGAGAACAATGGAGAAGATGATCAATAGAATCAAGGCAAAGTAACACCACCTCAGGACCCCATTGATGAGGTTGACCCATATAAGAAAAGAAAGGTTTCTCCCATGAAACGTACATCGTGGAAGAAATCTAGAGCTAGTAAGAACAAGCTGAAGACTGTGCTCATGCTTGATGACTTCGAATTCATCATTGCATCTGTATTAGACACTTCAGAAGATATTTTGTAGAGAAATGAAGCTAAGCAAGACACCATGTGTGGAAAAATTGAAGCAGAATTGCATGGGGTACAACAGGCCCTTCACTCCAGTCGTGCAGTGTCCACTACACCCCGTCCATCAGAAGAACTAGAGTTGGGAGATGAGCCTACCAACTCTACAGTCTAGCCGATGTGACTGAAGCTTGTCTTCTTCACGCATAGGAAGAAACAGAACATGCCATAGTGGCCTAGAAGCAAGCACAAGAGGAAGTAATAGAGCAACATAGGGTTTCACAGCAGGAGAAGGCTTCCCTCGAAGCAAAGTTTGAAGATGAAAAGGTGCAGATCCAACATGAGAAAGAACAAATTCTCATGGAGCAGGATGGAGTAAAATAAGAATTCAACAAAGCACTTTGCTCTGTGATGGGATTGGAGCAAAAGGAGGAAGACACAGTAGAGCATAAAGTAGCACAACTTGCTGAATCCATCCAACAACTTCAACAGAGAATAGTATATCTAGAGCTACAAACAATGCCAAGAACTCCATAGGACATGCGAGACCAAAGAGAAGCCACTGCCCATAGCCCAGTTCAGAGGATCAGAGCATTAGCTTTGTAATGTCAACAACTTAGTAGTAGAAGTGCGTAGCCTTATGAGTGACTTAATGAGGACCTTGAACTGAAGACACTGGAGTCACAGCTCCAGGAGGAAAAGAAGCAAGCAATGACAATATAAGCATAGTTGAAGATCTTGTTAGCATTTGAGAGAATGAAATGATCCCAGGAACAATGCACTATTCAACATCAAGTCCATGCCATATAGAGAAAAGTCATGGAAGTGACACATAAGCTCCAACCAGTCCAGGATGCAGCTTACCAACTGTTTGAAGAGATTGAAGGACAAGGACCAGAGATGGAACAAGTAGTCACTTCAGTCGAACAATGCTTAGAAGGACCTGTGAATGAGGTAGTTCTTCAGGATTTCATTGAGCAAGAGGCCTTGGTGGAGCAACAAGTAGAATAAGCTCTAGCCAGGCTCGAGGCTTTTGAAGCAAAGCTACCCAGATCAGAGTGACTCAGGACGAGTCACAGGTGAGTGTTTGGGGCCTATTGTCCCTTGACAAAGTCTTCGAGATCCTTGGTCAGGTTTGACCTATTTTGGGACTTCGACAGGTTGTCGAAGGCAGAGGGTAAGTCAAAGCAGAGATCGCGAGATCTTGGCCCCTTGTTTAGGGATTTTTGAGTTTTGGGCTATGTAATGGGTATGGGGATGTCGACCCATGGGTTTACCCATGTTTAAGCCCTTTTTGTAAGGTATAAATAGAAATCTAGGCAATGTAAGTAGGTGGCAAGGTGTGATTCTAGGTGCTAAGGGCAAGTGAAGGCCAATGTGCTAAGTGCAAGTGATAGTTATAAATTATTTGTGCATAGTGTGTGAGACTTGCAAGGCTAAGTGTAAGTAACTGTAAGAGACTGTGTAAAGGCTTTGTGCTGTAACCTAGCTTGGGGAAGGAGGATCTAGTGGGGTGCACACAGATCTCTTGTCCTATGCAGAGTAGGATATTGTGGCTCTGTGCATATATAATATTGACAGAAGACAATAAAAGAGAAGAAGAGTTGGTAGACGCAGCCCCAGGCTGGGGGTGAACCACGTATATCCTATGTTGTGGTTTCTTTGTGCATTATAGTTGTTTTATTGTTGATATGGTTAATGCTTAGTATAATAATGTATGCTTATATGAATATGATAACTTCGTGCCTAATGATGTGAATGAGATGCTAGATATGATTTGTTTCCTTGTGATGAGTGCTTGAATGTGTTGAATCTTGTTGAATACTGCGTTGTTATGTAATTAGGGTTTATCTGTGTTGTAGACAAACATTAAATACTAATGAACTATAACTTCTAAGTGCTCTTTTAAAGTGTTAAAATCACAAATCTGTGTCTCGGCTAAGTTTGCAGACACTGGAGTCCTACAACCACCCCTGCCTCTACATTGGGTGAGACTTCATTTGCTTCAGAGGTGTTGCCGAAAGGGCTAATAGTTAGGGTTTTGTTGGTGCATTTTTGAAGCGTTGAACCCTGGGTCTGCCCCTGTGCCAACACATACAATTGGGGTTGAGCTATGTGGCTGTTAGTTGTTCTACAATCTCTGAGGTGTCCAATAATGGTGGAAAATATGGTCGAAGGAGGTCTACGTTGAACAATGGTTGCAGGACAAGGAAGGGTGGAGTGTTGAGCTCAAAATCATTGCTACCCACATCCTTGGTGATAGTGTAAGGCCCATAGTGAAGTGGACAGAGCTTTTAAAGGGGCCCTTTGAGACACTCCTTCTGCAAATGTAACTAGAATTTTTCGCCAACCTGAAACTAGTGTGTTACCCTGTGTTGATCATGGCACTACTTGTACTTAGCATTAGATTTTTGCAAAATATCCTAGACCTATTGGAAGATGTGATGAATCCTCTCAATGAATCTGGTGGCTTTGTTAGTTGCAAATTGATCATGGGACGATTCTATTTGTGTGGTGGCAAGAGGAAGTGCAACATCAATGCGCCCCAAGGGTTGGAATCCCATACCCACCTGAAATGGTCTATGACCAGTGAAGCTATGGAGAACACTGTTGTAAATGTGTTGAACATAGGGGAGACTCTCATCCCATGTATTTGGATTCTTAGAATTGTACATGCGTAGGATGTGCATAATCATCTGATTGATGAACTCTGTTTGGTTGTCGATTTGGGGGTGGAAAGAAGTGGATTTTGTGAGCTTGGTGTCGAACAATGACTAGATACTCGACCAAAATGTGTTGAGGAACCTATTGTCCCAGTCAGAGATGATGGTCTATGGTATCCCAAAGTGGACCCACACTCGCTCGAAGAAGATCTTGGCAGTATCTTCCACTGTGATATTCTTCTTGCATTCTATGAGGATGGCCATGTTTGAAAACCGATCAATGACCAAAAATACATAGCCATTGCCTTTCTTGGTGGATAGAATGCCAGACATGTAATCCATTGAGATGGATTCCCAAGGATTCTCGAGAGTAGGAAGATGGGTGTATAAGCCTTACTTCTTGATTGCTGGCTTGGCAATAGCACAAGAGTGTAAAATATGATATACTTGCTGACGTCCTGTCGAATTTTTGTCCAATAAAAATGTTTTTGAAGAATGACCATAGTTTTATCCATGCCAAAATGTCTCGCCATCCGACTATAGTGGGCTTACCAAATGATCTTGGCACACTTGCTTGTAGGAACACATAGATGGCCCAAGTGGCATACAAGTTTGTTATGAATGTGAAAATCGGTGAAACTCACGCCTGTACCCAAGAGTTGATATGTGGTGGAGAAGTCTGGATCTTGCTGATAAAGTTGAGGCCACTCGGATGCCTCATGTCCATAGGAATGGAGCATAGTGGTGAGTGCAGCCACCGGAGGTCAACTAAGGAAGTCAATGACACGATTTGAGATACATGTCTTATACTTGATGTTGAGATGGAACTGTTGCAGGTAGGTGGACCACTTATGATTGTTGTCATTCTGCAATTTCCCCCGTGTTTGTATGAATTAAAGAGGCTTGTGATCAATGTGTATGGTCTTCTCCTTTCCTAGAATGTAATGTTTCCATTGACGAAAGAATTGTACAATGGAATACATTTCCTTGTCATAGGTGGGGAATTTCCGGATAGTATCTAGGAGTGTCTCACTATGGTATGCCATCAGATGACCATGTTGAGTGAGAATTACACCCAAAACATAGTCATATGCATTAGTCTCAATCTTGAACGGTTATTGTAGATCAGGGAAGGAAAGTACTAGATCTTATCACAAGAAGTTCTTCATATCATTGAATTCTCGTTGTTGTTCCTTCTCCCACACGATCTTGGCCCTGACATCGCCCTTGGTCACTTGGCTGAGGGCCCATGCAATATGGGAGAATCCCAACACAAATCATCGGTAGAAGTTGGCTAGTCCCAAGAAGATCTGAAGCTCAGTCATTGTGGTCAAGGTTGGCTAATCACGGATGACTTGGATCTTAATTGGATAAACATGTACCCCATTCTCATCCACAATGTAGCCCAAGTATTGGACCCTATGCATCCCAAAAGAGAATTTTTCCAAGTTGGCATATATCTTGTGCTACAACAAAGCTCTCAAAACCTGTTGAATATGGTGCATGTTCTGCTCCCACATTCTCTTGAAGATGAGGATTTCATACAAATATACCACCACAAAGGATTTGGTGAATGGTCTCAATACATCATCCATCAACCTCGTGAAAGTAGATGGTGCATTTTCTAAGCTAAAGGGCATGACTAGCCATTCAAAGAGACCTTCTTTATATTTGAAGGTTGTCTTCCATACATCAATTGGTTCGATGGGAACTTGGTGGTAGCCAGACTTTAAGTCAATCTTGCTAAAAAAATTCCCCCCCTTGAGTTGGTCAAGAAGGTCATCAATCCTGGAAATGGGGTACCGGTTCCCGACTGTGATTTTGTTTAAGGATCGGTAATCAATGTAGAGTCGCCAAGTCTCGTCCTTGTTTTTCACTGGTACAATCAGGCTTCCACAAGGGGATGAGCTAGGTCTGATGTGTCCCTTTTGAAGAAGCTCTTGGATCTGATGCATGATTTTGTCATTTTTCATCAGTGAGCGACGATAGATTTTTCCATTAGGTATAGGTGCGTTGGGGGTCAGATCAATTGGATGCTTGACTTGGCAGTGTGTCAATACCTCTATAGGTGAGGAGAAGATGTCTCTGCATTCTTCCATGATCCAATCCACTTGCTTTTGATGAAAAGAGAGACTCTATGTAGAGGCCACAAATGTGGCAGTGACCCTCTACTTACTGTGAGCATGGATCACAAATAATATTAACTTCTTGGTCTGTGAGATGAACTTACTTCATTCCTTAGTAGAGATTAAAGAAATAGTAGTAGGCGACGCTACCTCTGGTATTCTGTACAATTTTCTATCCAAAGTAATAATAAAACTACAGGGTATAGACTCATACACAACATGATGCTTCCACAAATATGGTCGTCCTAAAAGAACATCAAAAACTTCAAGGGGAGAAACATCACACAATACCTCATCTTTGAAAGGCTTGATGTCATAGGGAACATGACATTGATGTCATAGGGAACATGAAAGGGTTGCGGGTGTTGTGTCATTGGGTTGACGACCTCTACTGAAATCAGATTCTTCTAACTACCAATATCGACAATGAAATGAAGCGGAGCCCCCTTTACCCACCTCTACGAGTGAAAGAGGCACTCCCCTTCCTCTGGTTCTTCTGGTTCATTTGGCTGGACTTTGGTGGAAGTGATAGTGGAATTGCATTCAAAATCGATAATCTGCTTCCCTCCTTCAGAATTTGATTCAGAATCAAAATTGGCCTTTGACTCAGAATCCTTTAGTTCGACCATGAGTGACTGCTTGGAGCGACATTCTTCAGTGTTGTGCCAAGGGATTTTGTGGTACTAACACCATTTTCCCGTGTCCTTCTTCATCTTCTCATTGCCCTTCTTGTTTTGCAGCTTGGAATGGTTGTCCCGAGGGAAACCATCTCGGCTTGGTCCCTTGTTGTGTGGGTTGGGGCCACCTTTTCCTTGCTTTAGTTGTGAGGGGTTTGCAGATCCAAACTCCCACCTTTTCTACTTAAATTTTTGCTTGACCTTGACTATGTATCTATAAGCGATGTCCAAAAAATCCGTTTTTGTTTGAATGTATCTATGTAAAAAGTCATGGTATTTGAGCACTAGGTGATGCTTAGAGTATTTGATACCCAATTTAGTGTGCAGGGTATGGAAAATATTCGTGAAATCTGGTATTGTCTGGTCCCTTTCTTGACGTAGGGTGGTCCATCTGGTGTACTAGTCCTCGTAGCTTCCAACAAGATAGTACTATTCTTTAATGGCGTCCTTGAAGGAATCCCATGTAGGGGCCATCACAAACATTGCGAATTACTCTAAAAACCTTTTCTCAGATTAAGTATCCCACCAGTATTTAACATGGGGAACAATGTTGAGGAGTGAAAAAGTGATATTTTCCCTATCGAAAAAATTGTGGACCAAACATACCCTCCGAGCAGATTCAACCATTTATCTACAACATCCACATCTATTAGTCCTTCAAATAATGGAATATCAAAATTTACATGTACCTTAAAGGGGGTTTCATGGCCACTTCATGAATATTCTTCCCCTCTAGGCAGTCGTCAAAGGATCTGCATGAAGTTGTCTATCATTTTGTTCCTTTGTCATGCAAGGGCATCCTAGAGCAACATTTTAATAGGATATCCTGCTCCATCATATTTATTTTAGCCCCCCATGGGTTTTTGTCAGGATCAACATGACCGATATTTCAATGGATCGATTGGTTCAAGTCCCAACTTCTTGTACCCATATCTTGTTGGGGACATGCACGAAGAAAAATAAATGAATATCATACCCCTCTGATACCACTGACCTAGATTTGGAGTAGAACGAACTGATTAATAGACTAAATACAATAAACACAGATATATGAAGAATAACATAGATATCCAATGAACAATATCTTCTATTGAATAATAAAATAGGCTAAAACTATAAAACTGCAGAACTGAAACTCTTGCTCAAATGGTGGTAGCTATCTCTGAGAATAAATGTGGTTGCTACGTGCATCTGTTTGAGCAAACTAAATTACAATGAGGCTCTAGAGGCATTTTTGATATTACTCATGAATGCCAAAACCCTAGACATCCAAAAACCTAACCCTAGGAGGTGAAACATCAAAATTCATGTGGGCCCCTATAGGTAATTTGGTACCTCAACTTCCTGGGGTTGTAACATTTGCATACCACCTTTGTTTTAGGCATGTGATAGCCCGTTGGAAATTTATTTCCAAGAACTACACATTCTGTTGTCAAAATATGATTTCATCTATAGTTTGACTATGGAAAGTCAATAAAACATTGTTTAGTCCTAGAAAACGGACCTGGAAATACAACAAGATGTGTTGACATGAAAACATACAAAAAAATTCAGTTGGATTAGGTGAGAGGCCACCAATATCCACATGGAAGATGTGTGGGGCTTCATACAACCCCAAAAGTGTAGAACCCATAATTACAAAGAAGTAAAAAAGAACGTGATTAACTAAAAACGAACAAGAGTAGCCATTTGGAATAGGTGGGTGGCCACCAATAGCCAACTGGAACACCAACACAAACTTTGAGGGTCCAAAAGGTATCTCCCACATAAATTGTTAAACATCGGATGCAAGGACTTTATTATTACTGTCATGAAAAGTATTCCCCAGGCCATAAATGTCGTGATAAAAAGTTCTTCCAAATTGATGTGTCAACTTCCACATCCTCCCAGGATATACTATTATATGAGGCCATTGACCTAGAGGACACACCACCCATTGTCCCCATCCCAAATATAGTCACACCTCCTATGGAATTAGAGGAACCTATCATCTCTC
Source organism: Picea glauca (assembly GCA_000966675.3). NCBI lineage: Eukaryota > Viridiplantae > Streptophyta > Pinopsida > Pinales > Pinaceae > Picea > Picea glauca. The sequence continues at coordinate 1,407,610 of JZKD02S1056753.1, forward strand.
TCCATGCTATCCTGGGTATTTCTACTCTACATGCATTAAAAATCAAGGGCTACCTCAAACATAGGTCAGTCGTAGTGTTGATTTATAGTGATAACACCCATAATTTTATTCATCGTTGGGTCACTGAGGAGGTCAATTGCTTTGTCAGACTAGTTTCTAATTTTCAAATCCTCATTGCTAATGGGGGTATAATGAAATTTGGGGGCTGCTATGAGAATGTCAAACTCCAAATGGGTGATTATCATCTAAAAAATCACATGTTCTCCATTGCGATGGGTGGTTGTCATATTGTCTTCGGTGTTGAATGGATTCTCACCTTGGGACCAATTACCATGTATTATCAAAAGTTATATATGATATTTACTCAATATTCTCACACATATACCCTTAAAGTCCTATAAGTTGGCTACTCATAAATGATCAGTTCTCACCGAATGGAGAAAATCCTGAAGAACGGCCACCATGGTGTGATTTATCAACTTCATTTCATACATGTATAGGATCAATCATCCCCCATAGTACATATTAATCTACAAATGGTCTTGGATAAGAACCACAGGGTCTTTGAGAAACCTATAGACCTACCCCCCTCCAGGGGTGAGCATGATCACCTCATCCCTCTCCTCCTAGGAAGTCATCCCCCCAATGTAGGTCCTTGAAAGTATCCATTTGCTCAAAAAATGAAATAGAAAAAATAGTGTAGGAATTACTAGAGGTTGGGGTAATTCACCCATGTACAAGACCATATTCATCCCCTATTGTAATGGCCTTGAAAAGGGAAGGATCATGACGCATGTGCCTAGATTTTTGTGCCCTTAATAAATTGACCATTAAGGATAAGTTTCCCATTCCTGTCATTGATGATCTATTGGATGAACTCTAGGGTTCTTGTTTCTTCAAAAAACTTGACGTTTTCTCCATATATCAGTAGATTTGGATGAATGAAACATATATTCCCAATACTTCTTTCCGAACTCATGAAGGGCACTATGCATTCTTAGTAATTTCTTTTGGCCTTTGCAATGCTCCATCTACCTTCCAAAGTCTCATGAATAAACTCTTGAATCCCTACCTTCAGAAGTTTGTTTTGGTTTTCTTTGATGGCATCCTCATTTATAAACACATTTGTGATGACCATATACACCAGGTGGACAAAATACTTCAATTGTTATAGGATAATCAATTGTTTGTCAAAAAATCCAAGTGTGCGTTTGGATCCAGTGAGGTCAAATACTTGGGACACATTGTGGGCCTTGAGGGGTAATGGGTGGACCCCAAAAATATTCAATCCATGCAGGAGTGGTTGCGATCCATGAACTTGAAGCACCTTTGGGGTTTCTTAGGAGTCACTGAATATTACCATAAATTTGTCCACTATTATGGAAAAATTGCCAAGACATTGAATGATGTCCTAAAAAATAATGAATTTTATTGGACACAGGCAACAGAGTAGGAATTCACAGAGTTAAAGCATGCCATGTGCACTACCCCAATCTTAGTAGCCCTTGAATTCAACAAATTGTTTTTGGTGGAATCAAATGCTTCAGGTACTGGTATTGGTACAATTCTCACACAAGATGATAGACCTCTTTCTTTCACTGGTCAAGCTTTGAATGGTTGCAATTCAAGAAAATCTACACATAAAAAGGAAATTATGGCCATTCTCTGTGCAATTCACACTTGGAAGCCATATCTATTGAGACGTTGTTTTCATATAAAAACAGATCACCATAGTTTGAATTATTTCCAAAAGTAGAGGTTATCCTCCCTATAATAGAACAAGTAGTTGAACCAAAGCTGGCCTATGATTATGATATCATATATAAAAAAGGAAAATACAATGTAGTGGTACATGCATTGTCAAGACAATATGAGGATGAAGTTTCCCTCTTTTCCTTATCATTACCAATTCCTAATTGGATTGAGGAAGTTTGACAAGATTGGTTCACCCACCCCACTCTATCACAAGTAATTCAACATCTTTAGAAGGACCCTAACCTGCACACTGACTACACATGGCAAGAAAATATTCTTCGATATAAGGAGCTCTTAGTTATTTCTCCTACTTTAGCACTCAATCCTTGGATCTTAAATTATTTTCACTCATCTACTGTCGTTGGTCACTTGGGATTACAAAATACATATGCTCATGCTCGCCATTTTTTTATGGGAAGGAATGAAGAAGGAAATCCTTACCTTTGTCACCGAATGTGATATTTTCCAACACAATAAAGGTGAAATAGTTAAGACAACAAGAGCTCTCCAACCATTACCCATTCCAACTTCCATATGGAATGACATTGATCCAGATTATTTTCAGCACGAAATGAGAGCGGAGATATAACACAAAAATATACAGAGATATTGTAAGACAACCAATCATAGATCAAATATATAACCATAAAAAAATAGATACTGTAATACACAATTTCTATTAATGAGCGAAATGTACAAAACTATAGAAATACAAAGTGAAAGACTTGCTAGAATGGTGGCATCTTATCTCCAAGAAGAGATGTGACGAATACTCACATTCAAAAGAATATGATTTAAAATGAGGCTCTAAAGGCCTTTTTAACATAAATAAAATCCAAAACCCTAACCACAAAAGATGAAAAGCCAATAGTTTTGTGGACCCTGTTTTGGGTAGTTTGGTGTATCAACTTCCAGGGGGAGTAACTTTGGCATAGAATCTATGTTTGGGGCACACGATATCTTGTTCAAAAGGTACCATCAAGGATATTCATTTTTGAGGCTAAATGAGATCCTTTGTTTATCATTGATGTGCTCAATCCCAAAAAACCTTCATTTAGGCCCTCAAAATGTCCCCGAAAGTTTAGGAATCGAAAAACTGCTAAAAATAGTAAACTGCTAAAAATAGTAATTTTCCAAAAGATTGTTTAGAGCCAGTTGGAAAAGGTGGGTGGCCACCAATATCCACCTGGATCAATCCTCCCTCCTTAGGAATAAATTGTCTCCATTGCGTTGAGTTCCCCCGGGAGAGGGAAAAGCGTTTGTTGAATCTACATCTTGATGAGTTGCTTTCCTTGATAGAGAAGTTGCATTGCTTAGCTTGTTGAAGGTTGTCATGAACCCATGTCTAGAAGGGTTGGAACTTTCTAACTAGTTTGGATGCATGAGATGACTATGTGCAGAAGGAATTCTTGCTCTTTTCTTCAATATTGTCAACCTGTTTTTGTTGGACAGAAGGTGCTTGCACTGAGTCTGCAATGGTTGTGATGTTCTTCTGTTCACCTTTTGAACACACTGTGAAGAAATTGAATTTTGTAGTATGAGATACTACCTTTTGGCACTGTTTATGTGGGACAGTAGTTGGAAATACCTCTAGTATCTTGTAGATATGAACCCCCAGAGTAAAAATGACACTATGGGGTTGAGACTCATAAATAGCATGATGCTTCCACATATATGGTTGGCTCAAAATAACATCACAGACATCCAATGGGGAAACATCACATAATACCTCATCCTTGAAGGGTTGGATTCCATATTACAATCGACACTACTGACTGACACAGAGGTCTCGTCCCTATCGAAGCCACCTGATGTTGTATGGATGCAAGTGTGGTGTTGTCGACAATCCCAACTGTTTGATGGCCTTTGCTAAGATGAGGTTCTTCTAGCTTCCACTATCAACAATAAAATGAAACAGGGTCCCCTTCATCCACATCTATGAATGAAAAATGTGCTCCTTCTCTTCATGATCTCCTGGTTATTCTAATTGAATTGTTGCAGTCACGAAAATAACAATGGGCTTGCATTGATGATCTATCTTTTTCCATTATTTTCTGAATCAGGTTTCGACTCCTTGTCTTTGATATCGACTACCGATGATTGTTTTGAGTGACATTCATTGGTGTTTTTCTCAGGGATTTTGTGGAAATCGCACCACTTTCTACTGCCCTTCTTTTTCTTTTCATTACCATTATTTTACCGTGGCTTTTATTGGTTGTCAGAAGGTTGTTTGTTAAGATCATATTTATCATGCTTTGGTTGTTTCGCATTTGCAGAACCAGACTCCCATTTTTTCTGGTGATTAAAATTATGCTTGATTTTAGAAACATATTGATAAGCAACACCCAATGATGAGATGTCCAAAAAATCAATTTCATCTTGGATGTATCTGTGTAGAGCCGCACAATATTTCAGAACCAAATGTCACTCAGACTCTTTTATACCCATATTGGTGCATAAGGTATGGAATGTATTGGTTAAATCCGTCACTTCTTGGCCCCTCTCTTGCCGTAGTCTGATCCATCTCATGTACTAGTTGTCATAGTTTCCAATAGTGTAATATTGTTCATTGACCACATCCACAAAAAAATCCCAAGTGGGCTTGCCCCATATATTCCAGAATTCTCTGTGGAAATTTTCTCCCAGTAAGTTGCCCACCAATGTTGGACATGGAGGAGATCCTTAAGGAGTGAGGAGGTGATCTTTTTCCTATTATATAAATTATGAATAAAGAGATAACCTTCTAGCATATTTAACCATTTTTCTGGGGCATTTGCATCTATCCGTCGTTCAAATATGGGAATATCAAAATTAATTTTTACCTTGAAAGGTAAGGTGCTTCCAAAGTGGCCTCTTGATGAATACATTCATGTTTTTATTGATAGGCGTTGAAGGATGTGGGAAAAATTATCCATCATTTCGTCCCTATGTCGTGTGAGAGCTTGCTCAACCAATAGATTAATATAATTTTTTGCTCCGTCATTTTTCTTTTCTTCCACCCTAAAGGGTTTCTTGGGCATGAGAGAGAGATTTTAATCAAGATATACAAGCTCGATACCCAACTTTGTATACTCGGACCTTGTCAGGGACATGCACTGAATAACGATCAAGAGAAACCTACTCTGATACCATTGATACAGATTATTTTCGGCACGAAATGAGAGCGGAGATATAACACAAAAATATACAGATATATTGAAAGAGAGAGAATAATATAACAAATATATATCAGATATATAACCATAAACATAGATATACAATACACACAATTTCTATTAATGTGTGAAATGTACAAAACTATAGAAATACAGAGTGAAAGACTCGTTAGAATGGTGGAAGCTTATCTCTGAGAAGAGATGTGACGGCTACTCACATTTGCAAGAAGATGATTTAAAATGAGTCTCTAAATGTATTTTTAACATAAATAAATCCAAAACCCCAACCCCAGAAGATGAAAAGCCAACAGTTTTGTGGACCTCGTTTTTGGTAGTTTGGTGTATCAACTTCTCGGGGGTGTAACTTTGGCATTCGATCTTTGTTTGGGGTGCACAATAGCTCGCTGGAAATGTATCATTGAGGATATTAATTTTGGGGGATAAATCATATCCTTACTACACAATTGAGGTGCTTGATCCTGAAAAACCTTCATTTAGGCCCTCAAAATGGCCCCGGAAGTTTAGGAACTGAAAAACTACTAAAAATAGTAAATTGCCAGAAGACTATTTGGAGCTAGTTGGAATAGGTGGGTGGACACCAATATCCACTTGGATTAGACATGTCCATGGAATTTATTTTGGGCCTTCCAAAAGAGGGAAACAATTCAGTCATCATGGTCGAGGTAGATCGCCTCTCAAAGTATGCACATTTTTGTGCCTTACTAGACCCTTTTATGCTCACTATGGTAGCACAAGTTTTTATTGATCATATTTTCAATCTGCATAGCATGCCAACATCCATTGTGTCTGATCGTGACCCAAATTTCACCAACACATTTTGGAAAGAATTGTTTAAATTACAAGGCATACAGTTGAAAATGAGCACAACATACCACCTCCAGAAGGATGGCCAAACATAAGTTATCAATAAATTTTTAGAAACCTACTTTCCCTATTTTACCTTGAACAAACAATATCAGTGGGTTCAATGGTTATCCTTATCATAATGGTGGTACAACACTTCCTATCATACAAAAACCAAAATGACACCATATGAAATGATTTATGGACAACAACCACCTACAGTAACTTCCTATCTCCTAGGCACATCCAAGGTCCAGGATATTGATAAGTTACTACAAGGTAGAGAATCTACCCTCACAAATTTGAAGGATAACCTCCACATGGCCCAAAACTGTATGAAGAAACAAGTTTACCAACAACATTCCAAACGAGATTTCCAAGAATATGATCAGGTGTTTCTCCACCTCCAAATTACAAGAAAACCTCCCTCAAATCCCATGGCCACCACAAGTTTGCACCCAAATTTTATGGCACCTATTATATTATCAAATGTATTGTTCCATTTTCCTACAAACTGGCACTTCCAGCTACCTCCAAAATACATATGGTGTTCCATGTTTCCTGTTTGAAGAAAGTGGTGGGTCAGAATTGCAGGGTTTAAACCATCATGTCTTAATTAGATGAAGAAGGATCCATTTGGATACAATCATAATCTATACTAAACATGCATGAGCGTCACTTGTGTGTTCAAACTATCAAATAAGTAATGATCAAGTGGAAGGACACATCTCAAGAATATGCAACTTGGGAACCAATGATCATACTACAAGAATTTCCACATCTTCATCCTTGAGGACAAGGTTTCTTTTGAAGGGGGAGATCATGTTAGGATCTGATCCTAACCTCTCTTAGTTAGTTATTAGTTATAATGACATATATTTTCCATGTAATAAAGGCCTACATTAGTTAATAAGGCCCATTAAATAAATGTGAACAAGTCAATGTAAGAAGACCTAATAGAAGGTTTTGGAGAAAGTTAGAAGATAGAATTAGTAAAAATAAAAGTAGGAGGTATGAGAAAGCTATCTGGAGAAATTAGTGTAATAGATCTCTGCTCTGCTGGAGTTTTCCCCCTCAAAGAGGCAAGTGAACATTGCTTTCTTGAATAGAGGTATTATTTCTGGTATTATTTATGGTATTGTTGTCTCAATATTTTTGTGTTCACTTGATAATTGCTAAATATTCCAGTTTCTACATAATATATTACATCTGGTACATTACATCTGGTACATTACATCCTTGATATTTTCATCCTATGATGTGCCAATTAGAAATATTTAGAGAATAAATTATAGATATTACTCAGATCTGTTGTTGAAAGAAACATAATTTCAAACACAATAGACAATATGAAACATAATATTATACTTTTACTAATATGTAATATCTTTATATAGTACTTTGTATCCCCTAAGAAAATTCTAGAAAAGGAACTTTCTAGTAGGTGAAACCTTCTGGTAAGCCTTCTTACCATAATTGTGTTCACACTAGTACATGGGCCTTATTTACTAGTGATTCCCTCCATACATAGAAACACATATTAATATATCTACATAGGGGGAAAGAGAAGTTAGGTCCCTAAAATTCCCTCACCCTTAAAAAAAACCTTTTCCTCAAGGCTGGAAATGTGGGAAGTGTTGCAGAATGGCTGGTAGTTCCCATGTAGCATCCTTTGTTTGTGTATCATTCCATTGTATTAAAATGTCCTGGATAGTGTGTTGGTGTAGAGAATTCTCTTGTTTGTCAACAACGACCTTTAGTTGCAACCAAATGGAACCTTCTTCATCTAATTCAGGAATACTAGTTTGAACACGACAATTAGATCCAACCACTTTCTTTAAAAAAGATACATGAAATATGGGATGGATCATAGACTGGCTTGGAATTTCTAGTTTGTAAGCCATTTCCTCAATATGTATAAGGATCTTATAGGGGCCACCAAAATTTGGATAATTTTTTTTGTGGTGGTATTATTTGAAGGAGGTATGCTTATACAACTATGGACATGGGAACACCTAATCTCCTTCTTCAAAATGAAATTTAGAGCAATGTTGATCAACCTATTACTTCATATAATTCTAATCAATGTATAGATTATCTTTTAGAGTGTGGAGAATGGTGTCCTTATCTATAAGGTTTTTGTCAACCTCTTGTACCTTGGAGATATCTGGTAAGTAAGATAATATTGATTGGGAATTTTTGCCATAGACCGCCTTAAAGGGGGTCATGCAAGTGGCACCATGATAAGTTGTATTATACCACAATTTTGTTAGGGGTAACCATTTAACCCATTGGGACTATTTTTCATAAGTAAATCACCTCAAATATGCTTTCAAAAACTTGTTTATCACTTCAGTTTGACCATTAGTTTAGGGTTGATAGGTAGTTCTAAGAAGCAATTGAGTGCCCTAGAACCTGCACAATTGTTTCCATAAGTTTCTAGTGAAAGTGGGATCACAATCCATGATAATATATTGTGGTATACCATGTATTTTGAATATGTTATCCATGAAGACTTGAGAAACCATGGAATATTTAAAGGAGTGTTGGAGAGAAAAAAAAATGAGCATATTTGGAAAGGAAATCAACCACAACCATGATGAGATATTTATTTCCAAATTTGGGTAACCCAAAAATGAATTCCATAGAAATGTTTGTCCATGCAACATGTGGAATAGGTAAAGGTTGTAGTGCACTTGGAGTTTTCACTATTTCTCCCTTGTATCATTGTTTCTCCTTTGTATCATTGACAAAGATTACATTTAGCCACAAAAGTGTGGATGTACTTCTTCATTCATTACCAAAATAAGGAAGGTTTTATCTATTCATATGTTTTATAAAATCCAGAAGGACCCATTGTTCCTAATGCATGCATTTTAGATAGAACAATTGATATAAATTAGTTTTCTTGATCAAATACATACACCGTTTTTATGAATATTGTCATTGTGTCAAGTGTAACACAAAGATGAATGAGAATCATGTTGAAATTTTTGTATCAAGGTGAAAATATTGGGATATGTGAACCATTCATTGCAGACTTCATTAACTTGATTGGATACAATGAAGGAGAGTGAAAAGAGGGACCCTTCCTCTTCATATTTTCTAAAGAGAGTATTGGCTGCCACATTCTCCTTTCCCTTGTTATAAATGACCTCATAATCATAGCCTAACATTTTGGTAATGCATATCTATTGTCCATGGGATGAAATCCTCTGCTCCAAAAATTATTTGAGGCTACAATGATTAGTTTTAATCTAGATTTTTTCCCAAACAAGTAGGACACTAGATATCCATAGCGTGAAAAATGGCCATCATTTGTTTTTCATAGGTGGATTTTCCCAAGTGTCACTCACAAATTTGTTTACTGGTAAAGACCAATGGTCTACCTTCTTACATGATAATTGCACCTATGAATTTTCCCGAGGAATCACATTCCAAAACAAAATTATTAGTGAAATCAGGTAGAGAAAGCATTGGGGTTGTACACAGAGAATCCTTTAAATCCTATAAGGCTTTATTTGTGGTTGCATTCCAACTAAAATCATTTTGATTAATTAAGGAAACGAGGGGGCCAAATCCTTAATTTCTTCAATTTTCTTTGGGTCCACTCGTATAGCATCCTTACTGACAATATGACCCAAATATTCTACTTTTAAGACACCAAAGACTCATTGGACCTTTTGATAAAGAGTTGATAATGAGAAATAAGTTGTAAGACCTATTATACATGGGTAACATGGGTGTGCCAAGTTTTACTGTATATTAGGATGTCAGCAAAAAAAGAAAGAAAAAAACGATGTATAAAGGGTTGAAAGATGTGACATGAGACTCTAGGAGGTGGATGGTGCATTACAAAGACCAAAGGGAATCACCAAGAACTCATAATGGCCTTCATGAGTTAAAAAACAAGTTTTGGGAATATCAACCTCCTTCATATGAATTTGCTGATATCCTGAATGAAGATCAAATTTGGTAAAACAATTGAGCACCTTTAAGTTCATCCAGAAGGTCATTGATTAATGGAATGGGAAACTTATCCTTGATGTTGATTATGTTGGGAGCACGAAAAATCAGGACACATGTGCCAAGTGCCTTCTTTTTTTAGTACCATAAAAAAAATGATGAATAAGGATTGGTACTAGGATAGATGATACATGTAGATAATGAATCTTGAACAATATTTTCAATTTCATTTTTCTAAACCAATGGGTGGAAATAAGGGTAGACATTAGGTGGGAGGATACTAAGTATGAGTGGAATATAATGATCGTGTGCACCACAAGAGGGTGGGAGGCCTTAACGTGTTCCAAAAATTAATTGGTGTTTGTGTAAGACTAACTACATGTCAGGATGGATGGGTTGAGAAGGGGTATCAAAGGCTTGAATGACATGGAAGAGGGAGATAATTCCATAATGTCCTTTTTAAAGTATTTTTTTTATATAGTGTGAGCTGATGATCTCAGGAGAACTGGTTGTGATTCCTTGGAAAGTGTAGTGGCACCCTGCTTGTTGGAAGATCATGCATAACTCCCTAAAATTCATGGTGATGGGGCCTAGTGTGCATAATAATTTAGCACCCAAAAAACTGTCACAACCGCTCATTTTGATCCAAAACATGTGGGTTTCAAAGAATAATCACCAATTTGAAGGCACACATTTTCACAATGACCTCCACATTTCATGGAACCTCCATTATCAATCAGGATCTGGAAATTGTTCACCACATGGATATAAAAATGTGTCTCTTGAGTGACCTAGAGATTAATAAAGTTATCAGTGATACCACTGGGTGGGTGAAAGCTAATGATGGTCTCTCATGATGCATTAGTGGAAATGAAAACATGGGAAAACAAAAATATATTAACTTGGATGGATTATTCAAGGTACTTTTACAATGGACTTGAATATGGTGTAAAAATATGAAATGTAGGAAATTAAATCAACTTTCAGAATATATAATTTGTGAATAACTATGTGAAATTTGAGTTTTTTTAACAGTCGTGTGTTATTTTTCAAGAAAAATATAATGTATATGTTTTCGTTAGTGCAGGTGTTGAGTACCTTAATGATGGAATTTCCTTAAAAAAATTATATAATTGTAGAGAACCCATTGTTATAGTGTGGGGTATTTTTTCAATATATATATATATATATATATATATAGATAGATAGATAGATAGATAGATAGATAGATAGATAGATTAAAATTATGTAAGTTGTTATATCCTTGAAACTAAAACACCTTGTGTTAGTGTAGGAAAAAAAGGTATTAACATTATCAAACAATTTTTTCATTTATTTTTAGATTGTAGATATCAATCTCTTCTAGTGTTGTGTATAAATAATTTTAAAAATGGTTAAGTTGACAAAACATTATAACATAAATAAAGGAGGTGTGTATTTTAGGATTTTGATATCTGTCAAGGCAAAAATATATTAAAAATAGTAAATAATATATAT
>JZKD02S1056753.1:1430733-1450287 GCA_000966675.3 Picea glauca
ATGTATATATATACATATGTATATATATATAGATACATATATATATATATACATATACACATATAGATACATATATATGAACTCCATGTTCAACTGTGATACTTGTTGATCCCATCTCCCTAAGTTCCAGGTTGCCATAAATTTTCTTGATTTCTTGTACTCCTTTGAATACTCAATGGGTAATTGAGCTAGAAACGAGGAAAATGATATACAGATGGAGAGCAGAAGGAGAGAGACATATCCCAAGAAATTGTACTGATCCATAACATAATATTTTCTGAAGTTAATTTCCACCCACATACAAGATTCATTGTCATCTCCTGCTATCCACCTTCTGCAATCATGGGAAGAAGCTATGACATATCTTCTAGTACCCATAAATCTCCCCCATTGTAAGAAAAATATACTATGAAAATCCATAAATGACTGATCCCACCGGGTGGTAATCTATCGGTCTTGTGGGATTGATTTTTAGGCACACATCGATGAGGATATGATGACTACTTGATAGCTACTTACATTTACGTGATATGGATTCCCTTGTAATGTATTACGTGCCCTTGGGGGTGGGGGGAGGAACCCCTAATTTTTATTTAATTTTTTAAATTCTTTCCAAGGGGAAACATATGAGCCTAACCCAACCAAGTGGGTAGAAAACCAAGCGCTCCCCCAAGATAGATAAGTTAATGAAGAGATATATTTCATTGGATGATTTTGGTGGAATCAATTCCGTTGGCTCTTATAAATATTAGACACTAGGTCATTCTATTTTTATGGCACACCAGTGATTGTATAATTCATATGCACCGATGCCTGTATTAGCCTATGCACTGAAGGGTAGTGAAATTCCAAAATTAGAGGTGAGATATTGACACCATTATTTGTTACTAAGAATCAATGCGTATATTATATTTAAAGAACTGGTTCATATATTATATTTAAGTTGGTGCATATTGTTAACATACACATTGTAACATTTTCAAACAATAAATATAATCAATCGTATGTTATGTCATTTAAGGAATGATGTTTTTTCACAATATTTAGCACTGATGCAAACAAACCCTTAAAATGCATCATTTTCTATATTATGTCATGATCCATTTAGTGAGCTCATAAGAATACAATGCACCAATTTGTATATATTTTAATCACATGTTTTTTTTACAAAATTTTCAATTAATCATCTCAAAATAAAATGTTTTTTATAATAATATTATTATCTTTTATATTTTTGTTATTGCATTTGGATATAATGATTTCATTATTGCATTATCCAATAGATTAAACCTTTGTTATTTGTAACAATGTAAATCATCCATATATTAATTAATCAACAATGCAACATTTTACAACATTTAATAATGCAATAAAATAATAATCCCATTTTATTATATATGGATAAGAGACCGATTGTCATGCAAAATGTGACAACGTAATGGTCCATAATAATCAAAATGAAACCAATATGTTGGATTACTGAGAGGGGGGGGAGGGGAGTGGATCAGTAATAGTAGTTTTAATCATTTTAAACATAATATGTATTATTTAACTTTTATGATAAGTTTACCAATAGCATTCAATAAGTGTAGTATAAATAAACATTCAAAAATAAAAAATCACACACATACACAATACACCAATATTTTTACATGGAAAACCAATGTGGGAGAAAACTACATAATTCTTTTCTTATATGTCAGAAGGAGTACATTTATAGGAAGCACCAACTTCCTTGTTTTCCAGCTACAATTGGAAGGAGGCTCCTACCCCCTTTTTTTGAAAGCTCCAACTTGAAGAAAGCTAAAACTCCCTTAGTTTTATGGGACCAACCGAAAGGAGGCTACAAACCCCTTTCTTTCCCCCATCCACCCACTGAGAAATATAAATGTAGACAACCTATCACTTCCACTAAATCAAACAACCTATTATTGATCTGTCACTATCACTCCCACAACCTCTCACTGTTGTTATACTTCATCATCTATTAAAACTCATACCCTTATGCCTCAAACCCTCATACCAAGATCCACAAGAATTTCTTCCAAATCAAATACTCATGAACTACCAGGACATTTCTTTGTTGGACTACTACATAGCATAAACCCTAACACACATAGTAAACCATCCCTTTCAAACTGCAGTTGACCTTATGGATTTGACCTTATGATATTCATTTTTCCTTAACAGATTTGCGACCTATGCACTGTCAACTCACGGATGTCCTCATTTTGTCCCATTGTGGCTCACGGATTTATTCACCTAGCTTCCTATGAAATAAGAAGATTCCTTTACTTTAGCAAGCTTCCATGCTTTCATTCATGACACCCCACAAATGTCTACGCTTATATATGCCTGCGACCCACATATGTACGGCTTCTTCGAGTCTGCAGGTTGTGGATGTCCTTTCTCTACTTCACTGCAACTCGTGAATGTCCTTGATCTCCTTTATTGTAACTTGTGGATAACTTTAGAAAAACCCTATAACAATAAGCTCAACCTCGTCCCTTTGATTCCTACAACTTCTCTCTTTATTGAACTTCGTTGCCTCAAACTCACTACTTTATATTTGTCAACAATACATGCCCATAACACTTTACAACATAGATATTCAATTTTCTCAATAGGTGATAATGGGAGTCCTTTGATATATTATTTATACTTCCCAAGTTCCTTCCTTTAGTGAATACCTTGTAATTTTTTCACCCCTTTTTCTATCTTCTAAGGCTAACCTAGTTTCTTCTTGCAACTAATTTATCCATAATTAGTCAACTCATAATTTCTTGTTGCAACAAATTTACCCATAATTAACTTTTAGTTGCAACCACCTTGACTAACAAACTTTTTGATGACTTTCTAGGAGCTTCTAGAATAATTGACTTCTTGTTGACCTTTTAGGGACTTCTAGAATATTCTTGATGGTCCTCCAAGTTCATTAAGCCATATCTCCCTAACCGTGACAAACCATGTGACGTACCACATATCAGTGGAAATGAAAGGATGTATAGTATCCATATATTATAGTATTACCTAAAATTAAACAATCCTTCATGTCCATATTCCTTAATAAACTTCGGTTTCTTTAACCACACCTATAGGGCTACCAAAATTTTCTACCGGACTTGCTTCAAGGGTTGACATCAATGACAACAAACCAAAACTGTCAACAATATCCCCCTTTGGCATTGATGGAAACACTCCAATGAAACAATGATTTCATGGAAACACTCATTCTCATGCTCCCCCTATAATCATGCCTCTATTATTTTTCTCCATTTCCATGCCTCTAATTACTCTCTCCCATTTCGAAATCAATGGAACATGACACCTTCCCTTTGGGGCTACTCCCCCTGTCTGAATTGTCCTTGGGTTTCCTCCCCCTATTTGCAAGATGAATATCTTCCTATTGTCCTTTCTTTTCAAGGGGCTTCCTCGTGTAAATCCATGACACATATGAAAATCATTCAAAATTCATTGTAGGGAAAAAAATATGCCAAGTTTATGTCAAAGATACTCAAAGGCCTCCCTTGGAATGGGTTTGGTAAATATATTTGCAATCTTATCTTTTGTTCCAACATACTCGACCCATAAGTTCTTCTCTGCAACCTGTTCCCGTAGAAAGTTAATCTTGATCGGAATGTGTTTCATCTGGGAGTGCATCACTGGATTCTTGGATATACTAGTGGAACTTGTGTTATCACAAAATATTGGAATGGAATCATCATATTCAACTTGTATATCCTTCAAGGTTTTTTTCATCCATAGGACCTAAGTACAACATGTTTCTACTGCAATATACTCTACTTCTATTGTAGATAAAGATACTGATGATTGTTTCTTTCTTAACCATGATACCAAGCACTCACCAAAGTAGAAATATTCTTTGCTTGTGCTTTTTCTATCATCAATTCAACCTGACCAATCTACATTTGTGTAGGAAACAAGCGATAGATCATTCCCTTTTGGATGCCAAAATACAAATTCTTTTGTACCTTTGAGATATTTAAATATCCTCTTTATTTCCATAACCCGTGATTCCTTTGGTGCATGTCTTTGGAAAAATATTTAGTGCATGTCTTTGGTAATTCTGCATGTCTTTGGAAAACTCCTGACTCATCCTATCAACCATCACTTCCAAAAATAATATCATCAACATAAAATTCAATTAACAAGATACTATCTTGATTTACCTTTATGTAGAGGTTGTTGTTTGCATTTCCTTTCTTGAACCTTTTTTTTTTAAGTATCTCTCCAATCTTGAATACCATGCTCTATGGGCTTGTTTGAGACCATATAAGTCCTTCTTCAATCCACAAACATAATATTCCTTCTCCTACAAATAAAATACTTCTGGATGCTTGATGTAGACTTATTCCACTAGATCTCTGTATAAGAATGTTGATTTCACGTCCATATGATATACTTTAATATCCTTAGAACATGCATAATCTAGGATAATTCTAATTTCTTCCACTCTAGCAACTGGGGAAATTGTCTCTTCAAAATATATACCTTCAACCTGAGTGTATCCTTTACATACCAATCTTACTTTGTTCCTGGTAATATTTCCATTCTCTTTCAATTTGTTTTTAAATATCAACTTTGTACTAATCACATTCTTGTCCTTCGGCCTTGAAACAAGTTCCCATCTATCATTCTTCTCTATATAATCTAAATCTTCATCCATGGCTTTGATCGAGAATTCACCTTTACTGGCTTCTTCAAAGTTTCCTGGCTCAGTTGTGGGAAACAATAATAGGTGTTTTTGTTCTGGTGAATGGATTCTTCTTCTAGTTTCAACTCTTGGATCTTTATCCCCAATAATATTTTCTAGTGGATGATTTTTATGTACTCATCTACTAGATGTATTTGGAGTTACCTAAAGTTCTTGATGTTCTTACGCCACTTTTGGTTTCTCTTCTTCATCCTCTTTTGATTCTTCTTCCCTCAACACTTCTTCATGATCCTATTCCACTGAATCTTTTCTTCCTTCTTTTATATTACATACATTTGTCTCATGAATCGTCACGTTGATGCTTTCCACTATTTTGTTGAGTCTTATATTGAATAATTTGTATGCTTTCCTTTTTCTTGAGTACTGAACTAGTATGCCTTTTTCAACTTGAGAATCAAACTTTCCAATCCTGCCATCTTCTCTTTTGATGTAGCATTTTCTTCCAAAAACTGTGAAGTGCTTAAAATTTGTTTTTATTCCTTTCCATAGCTCGTAGGGAGTCTCATCACTGTTGTTTCTGAGCGTTCCTCTATTATGAATGTGAATTGTTGTATGCACTTCCTATACCAAAAATACATTTGTCAACTTGGAATCCATTAACATAGTTTTGGCCATTTCATATATTGTTTTGTTCTTCCTTTTGACAACTCTATTTTATTGAGGTGTTCTGGCTGTCAAGAATTGCCTATTTATCCCATGCTCACTACAGAAATACATAAATTCCTTTGATGTAAAATCTCCCCTATTGTTTGATATGAGACACTTGAGCAGGGATGATTTTAAGGATAGAAATTTATTTTAAAATGTAGAAACCTTGGTGAATATTACTAATCCTTCATATGTCAACTATAAATGTTTGGCGATATGTTTTTAAAAATATTTAAATTTCTAAGTATTTTGTATAGTTTTTATAAAATTTTGGCAATTTTTAAGGTAAAATAATTTTATCCTATAGAATTTGGGCGAATCATTTTTAAAATAGCAAATCTTGTTTTTGGAAAAACCATGGAAAATTAACTCATCAACGAAATTTAGCCCCCTAAAATCATCCCTGGACTTGAGTTTTGATTATGTATTAGTTTTAACCATCTCCTTATATATCTTGAAGCGTTCGAATGCCTCTTCCTGAGAAAACGAACTGCATTCATTCTTTTATAGCCATAAACCAGTATCATAAATTAATGCTCACTTTTCAATCCCTTTGTTCTTTTTAGTCCAACTAGATCAGTAGGCACAATTTCTAGTGGCCTTTTTGTGGAGTACTCTTTTGATTTGAACTTGGTCTTGGTTTTATTTCCTTGTAGACAATTCTTGCATAAGGTATTTGTTAGATTCAAGATCCGGAGCATTACTCTTACTACTTCCTTTTTACTGAATTTGAAAATATTATCAAAATTTATGTGACTCATTCTTTTGTTCCATAGTCAAACTTCATCCTCCTTTCTTAAGAAACACTTTTATTTTCCAATTTCATTTAGTACATATATGTTGCTTGGAGTTCTTACAGTTATATCCACCAACTTTCCTGATCCAACTTTTCTTATCTCGAATTTATGTGAATCAAACACAAGTTTGTGTCCTTGGTCACACATTTGACTTACAATTAGTAGATTGTTCTTCATGCCTTCCACTAGTAGAACATTTTCTACCATGGCATCCTTGCTTCCAATCTTGATTTTTCCTCTTCCGATAATTCTTCCTCAGTTTTCAATCCCAAATGAAATTGACCCATATCTTTCCTTTTTCAATATCAAAAACCTATCCTTATCACCTATCATATGCTTTGATCAACCACTGTCAACATACCATCCATGTTTCTTTTGTTGAGCTTGTAGAGAAAGTGCAGATTCTTTAATGTTGAATTGATTCTTCTTTCTTATCCATATTATTTGTGGTTCATGTCTATGAATTTTGATATTATGTTGGGATTCTCTAGGAGGAATAGTCATTCTACAATCTTTGGCCATGTGTCGAAATTTGTTGCACTTGTAACATTCCACTTCAACACTCATGAGATATTGTAGCTTCAAACCTATTGTAGCTTTTGCTATGTGCTTCATGAGATATTCTTGGATAAATATTTCTTGTGTAGCCTTCATATTTGCTTATGTTCTGTGTCCAAAATTATTACATGAATAATATAATACAAGAAAAATAGTTTGATAACTGGGAGTTGAAGATCTTCTAAATGGAGTTTCTCTTCTGAATCCTTCTTCTTCTTGAAGTTTTTATATTGCTGGCTATTGTTTATTTTGACTTCTGAATATTATAGGTGGGGTAGTGTCCCTATGATCTTCTTCCCGAGGCTTCTTTCCTTCTTTATTCTTAGGAGAGCCTATGACTATTTCTGCATAGCTTCTTTGTTTTCTTTCTTGTTATGCTGTCTTAGATATTGAGCCTTTCTCTATATAGTTGTATCCTAGTCCATATTTATCATTGCATTTTGGTTTTTTTCTTATACATGTCTTTATTATGAAGATATTTTATTAGTGTGAAGATCTATGCTTCTAAGACTTCGATCATCTTATCCTTTGTTTTAACTGGCCTCTGAGTGCTTCTTCAATTCTTTTTCCTTCTTCTACCTGAATCTTTAACTTCATGATCATCTGCTCGACTTATTCGGAGTTGGAATTTTGAAATCCTTCTTTCTTATTTAGTTCTTCTTTGAGTGACTTGATTGTATTTCTTTCTTTCCCGAGTTCTTCTATGGAATTGATCAATTCTTATTTGTAATCGACTTCTTCCTCTTCTCATTCTACTTCACAATTTTCTTCATCAGAATGTTCTACTGCCATGAAAATTACCCTCTCTGTATCAGTGTCGTTGTCTTCATCCTCATATGATGAGGAACTGTCTTCTTTGGTGTAGAGAATTTTCTTGAAAAAAATATTTTTGTTTCTTCTACCCCTTTGGATTTTCTTTTTATTTTTAGAGTCATCTTAGATTCATTACTTGTCTTATTCTTGTTGATGTTTTTGAAGATGTGGGAGGTATTAACCTCCATTATAGCCTTTGTACTTAGAGTAGAATATTATATAAGAAAGAGAACCATTAAACATATGTGGAAATACCCTAGAAGAAAAGTCATCCCAAGGAGAATAATAATAAAGAATTAGAAGGATCCTGAAAGAGAAGTCGACCCCACCTAGAAAAGTCACTTGGATAGGCTAATATAAATAAGGAGGAACCTTATCTCATTTTGACACTCACTCACTCACTTAGCTAGTGTGTAAGTCTATGGAGAAACAATTGTCGTAGAAGGAGGCACAAGTTTGGAGAGGGTAGTGAAACAATTGTTGTGGTGTATTCTCAGTCTTTCTGGTAGCTCTCTTATGTGATTCTCTTGGTAAAGGTATGTTCTCTTGGTATTGTGTTGTAGCAGTGGAATTTTTTTTTAGGGTTTATCTATTGGTTCTTGAGTGGACTTTCCAGAATCATTCTATCTAAGAAAAGTTTATTCTGCTTGGGGGTAGCATGTGTAAGTGCCTATGGTTGGGTGACAAGGATGTGACATTATCTATGATCAAACGAGCATATCAAAGTTTTAACATGGTATCTGAGTTGATTTCCTTCATAAAAGTCTAACCGCTATAAGGAATATCATCAACTTCCCCCATTTTCAAGCTCGTTGAGCACATACAGAACCCACCAAGAAGTTTGCCTAAGGAGGGCACATATTTTCCCCGGATCAGATCTACAAAATTTTGAAGTTGAAAAATTAGGGTTTTCTCATAAATCCCTAGGTCAAGGCATCTAGCATCTAAAGGATGAGTTAAATCTTATTCTTGAAGAAATCAGGTCACCTTGGAAGTGCACCCACTGGTAAGTTCAAATTCCATTTCTACAAAATCTTAATTTTCCATCATATTTCCAGTACTATGCTTGATGAGAAGCTTGAGGGTGTTGATAACTTTTGAGCATGGAAGTATAGAGTGATGGTAATCCTAGAGGAAAATGATATAGAAGGATTCATTGAACAATAAGTTGAAGAGGCAGAGGGAGATGAGGCTAATGAAAAGTACAAGAAGAATCTGGTTAAGGAAAAGAGGATCATTACAAATTCTATCAAGGATCACTTAATCCCTCAGGTCTCATCATTAAAGACCCCAAAACAAATGTTTGATTCCTTATCCTGATTATATGAAGGCAATAATATCAATCAGAAGATGATGTTGAGAACACAACTCAAGAATGTGAATATGAGAATTAATAAACCATTCAATCCTACTTCACAAGGGTGTCTCAAATCAAAGAACAACTTGAAGCCATTAGAGACACATTTGAATAATTTGAGATAGCAATGACTACATTGAATGGTCTCCCAAAGTCTTGGAAATAATTTATTTAGGGAATTTGTTGTAGAATAAATCTAACAAAGCTCGACAGATTATGGGAAGATTTCACTCAAGAAGAAGATAGATTGGTAGCAAGAGAAGAAAAGTTGGGCAATGATGATCAAGAACTAGCAGTACATGCAAGAAAAGGAAAGAGGATCATCCCCCCAAAAAGTTTCAAAAGTCACGTAAGTCTCAAAAGACTCAAAAATATTACTCAATCTATAAATGATTCAACTTCTAGAAGATGGGACACATTGCAAGAAATTGTCCTCTCATGAAAGAGAAGATCAAAAAAGGACAGAATAAAAGGCATCATGCTCATGCTACAGACGATGATGAACCTGCTTAGAAGAGAACAAAATATTATGATTCAAGTGAAGAACATGTCTTGATATCATCTCTCAAAGGAACAATCACTCATGGAAGTGACACATGGCCTATTGATGGTGGTTATTCTAAGAACATGACCGATTACAAGGATTCTCTCTCATATCTAGTTAATAAAGGGGACACAACATTAGTTCACAACATAGCAAATCCAAGTGAGCTATGGAATAGAAGGTTTTCTCACTTACATTACAAATCATTACCAATCGTAAGCAAGATGGTAACATGTTTTCCAGATATTCAGGTGGATCGTGAAGGTACATGAAAAGTATGTGTACAAGGAAATAACATGAAGAGTTTGTTTCCAAGCAATGACAACAAAGCCAAAGGAGTTTTGAACATCGTGCATTCAGATGTGTGTGGACCAACATCGGTTACTTCACTTAGCAGGTATGTATATTATGTTTCATTTATTGATAATTTCTCACGTAAGACTTGGATTTATTTCTTGAAAATGAAAAGCAAAGTATTTAGAAAGTTCAAGGAATTCAAATCCCTTGTAGAAAATATCTTTGAAAATAATATAAAGACTTTGAGGTCAGATAATGGAGGAGATTTCACCTTAGATGACTTCAAAGCATTCTATAGAGAGTTTTGGAATAAGAGGGAGCTCACTACTCCCTACAATCCTCGGTATAGTGGAGTAGAAGAAAGAACCAAATGATAATGGAATCGGTAAAGGCTACGATTCATGATCAAGACTTACCTATGCATCTATGGGAAGAACCAACCATGACCATTGTATATGTGCAAAATAAAAGTCATCACCATGTACTTTGGAACAAGACACCAGAAGAAACGTTTACAAGAGAAAATCCAAAGGTCATCCACCTGTGGATATTTGGTTTTCTAGTGTATGTGCATGTTCCCAAAGATAATATATCAAAGTTGGATCATTCAGGAAAGAAGGGTGTTATTTTTGGATATAGTGAGACATCGAAGGAATATAGAGTCTACATCCCTGGTTACAGAGAAATCAATATTAGCATAGATGTTACCTTCAATGATCCAGGTGGATATCGGTGGCCACCCACCTTTTCCATCTGGCTCAAAACAACTTTCTAGCAATTTTGATAATTTACTATTTTTAGCAGTTTTTTAGGTCCTGAACTTCCGGAGCTGTTTTGAGGCCCTAAACGACATTTTTTGGGGTATGTTGCGGTCAAAAAATTTCATGAAATTTTGTGCAACTGATGTATTCCTCGGATATATATTTCCAATGGGCTATCATACGCCTAAAACGAAGATCGTATGCAAAAGTTACGACCCCGGGAAGTTGATGTACTGACTTACCCAAATGGGGTCCACATGACTTTTGGCGCTTCATCTCCTAGGGTTAGGTTTTTGGATGTTTAGGGCTTTTGAAACTCTTGTTTATTGTAAAAAGGCCTTGAGAGCCTCATTGTAATCATCTTCTTGCAAATGAGCACAACCATCACATCTCTTCTTAGAGATAAGCAACCACCATTCCAACAAGCTTGTTTTCCGCTGCATTTTACAGTTTCAACTTATTTCCTTATTGAATAGAAAACTAGTTTTATTGTATCTCTATTATTCTGTGTTAAGCATATGGCAATAATTTGTAGTCATTTTGTTCTTCTCATAAAATCTGGATCATTCGATGAGGATGAAACCTTTAGTAGATCGAGGCAACACCATACAGATGAGATCCATGATGAGGATCCTGAAGCTCCAAGAGTTGTAGATACAGCTGCAGGTAATGATTTTGGGCTAGAAGGGCATGATCTAGAGGACCATGATATGGCATAACCAAAAATACTTGCAGAAACATATACAAAGAAAATAATACCATATTGGAATCGTGAGATTATTCAAGATGTCAAGAAGTATGGTGCTTCAGATGCATCTTTTAGAGAAACAAAGAAACCTCGACCATAGTATAGTTATGTGGCATTGTTATGTAATATCATTGATACTAAGCCTACCTGTTACAAAGAAGACGCATAGAAGAAAGTATGGAAGGATGCTATGATTGATGAATACCAATCCATTATTAAGAATGATGTTTGGAATGTGGTTCTGAGACTAAAAGAGAAATCAATTTTGAGTTCCAAATGGATCTACAAGGTGAAACATTCATCATATGGAAGTATCGAGAAGTATAAAGAAAGATTCGTGGATCGTGGGTTCTCCTAGAAAGAAGGAATAGATTATGAGGATAGATTTTCTACTATGGAAAGGTACACTTCAATTAGAGCTATACTTGCAATAGTTCCAATGATGAAATGGAATGTACAACAAATGGACACAAAGTCAACCTTCTTGAATGGTGTAATGGAAGAGGAAGTATACGTGGAGAATCCACAAGGATTCGAGACACATGATAGGAAAACATATGTTTGCAGATTGAAGAAAGCCTTGCATGGATTGAAACAAGCACCTAGGGCATGGTACAATAGAACTGACAACTTTTTTATGAGCTTGGGAATTACCAAGAGTAAATTAGATCCAAAAATTTACTACAAGGTTGAGGATAGTGGACTAGTGATATTACTATTATATGTGGATGACCTGTTTCTAAAAGGGGACGAGAAACTCATCCCAAATTACAAGAGAAATCTTGCATAAGAGTTCGAGATGAAATACCTGGGCATGATGCATTATTTCTTGGGTCTAGGGGTGTGGAAAAAACTAGATGGGAGTTTCTTGTGCCAAGGAAAATATGTAGTAGAGATCCTGAAAAGATTCAAAATGATGGATTGTAAATCCATGACCACACCATTAATGGTGATGAACCTAAAGTTATTGAGTAATACTTCAGAGATAGTGGATGTCACCATGTATATGCTTTGTGGTGAACACCTTGAGTTAGTATATGGTTGAACCAATATGAGTTTACTTGATTGTGGAAAAGCACGTGTTAAGGTATCTGGAGTGTACAATAGACTTTGGAATTCGATATGTTTCAGATTGTAAGATAAGATTGCAAGGCTTTGCTGATTTAGATTGGGCCAGAACTGTCAAAGATCAGAAGAGTACATTAGGATGTTGCTTCACTCTGGGGTCAACTATGATTTCATGGCTCATCAAGAAGCATACTAGTGTGGCACTTGGTATGACCAATAACAAATATATAGCATCATGTTCATCTAATAGCGAAGTTGTGTGGCTTTGGAAATTGCTTGCAGGGTTGTTTGATCTCGAGTTAGAGGTGACTTGTATTTTTTGTGACAACTAGAATTGTATAAAGTTGTCTGAGAACCATGTGTTTCATGACAAGTCCAAGCACATCGAGATAAAGTACCATTATATTTGATATCTGGTGCAAAAGGGAGTTGTGAAGCTTCAATATATTTCCACAAACGAGCAAATAACATATGTGTTGACCAAGCCTCTTTCAAGGGTAAAGTTTGAATACTTAAGGGACAATCTTGGTGTGGTCCAGAAGGACATCCCTCATAAGAGGGAGTGATGAGTCACATACAAGATTCTTGGGGTGGTAGATTATAGAGTGTGGCAGCAGTGGGTAGTCATTTACAGGCAAGATAGTTGCCCAAACTCTATTTGGATTGGGTAGTAGTGCAGTTATGTGTGTGAATTGGCTCAAACTGAATAGTTTCCTAGAATCCATTTGGATTGGGTGGTAGCGCAGTTCTCTGTGTGAACTAGCTCAAACTGAATAGTTTCCTAGACTCCATTTGGATTACGTACTAGCACAGTTCTGTTTGTGAACTAGCTCAAACTGAATAGTTTCCCAGACTTTGTCTTGATTGGTTAGTAGTGCAATTATGTGTGTGAACTGGCTCAATCTTAATAGTTTCCCAGACTCCGTAAGGATTGGGTAGTATCGTAGTTCAGTGTGAACTGGATCAACTATATATTTTCCCACCCTCCATGTGGATTGGGTAGTAGTGCAGTTTTGTGTGAACTAGACAACTACCTATCTCTGAGTGAGCTAGATTAAGTCCTGTAATGACATAAGGTCTGAAAAAAATCAAAGACCCATAAGGTCTAAGAGGATGATGAGGTTGTGCCCACTAGAGAGATGCTACATATGTTGATGAGACCCTAGATGCATGACTGTGACATGACCATCATATAGACTATGTGTGACTATGACAAAGCCTGTGTATGGCTATGATGGTGAATGTGATGTATCGATTCATCAAATAGTCTGTGTGTGAATATTGAAGAGGCGATGTGGCTATGATGGTGATACTTGTGACATGATCTATTTGATCATGAGATAGCTTGTGTGGATACAATGATTCTACCTATAGATTGGTCTGCAATACCGTGTGAGTCTTTCCCATGCCATGTGAGATGGATGGATGTGATTAAAACCATTAAATGAAGAACATATTAGTTAATACCTCCCTAGATAAGAGGGAGTGTTGATGTTTTGGTAGCTACGTGAGGTATTAACATCCAATATAACATTTGTACTTAGAGTAGAATAGTTCAGAAGAAAGAGAACCATTAAACAGATGTGGAAATACCCTAGAAGAGAAGTTGACCCAAGGAGAATAATAATAAAGAATTAGAAGTCTCTAGAAAGAGAATTCGACCCTACATGGAAAATACACTTGGACATGCTAGTATAAATAAGGAGGTGCCTTATCTCATTTCGACACACTCACTCAATCACTCAGTAGAAGGAAGCACAAGTATGGAGAGGGTAGTGTAGTAGTTGTCATGGTGTATTCTCATTCTTTCTGGTAGCTCTCTTGTGTGCTTCTCTTGGTAAAGGTACGCTTCCATTAGTAGAGGTACGTTCTCTTGGTATTGTGTTGCTATTGTAGAAGTGGTATTTATAGTTATTGTTTATTTTTTGGGTCTAGAACGAAATTGCAAGAATCATTCTATACAAGAAAAGGTTACTGTTCTTGGGGGTGTCATGTGTAAGTTCCTATGGTTCGGTGACAATGATGTGAGATTATCTATGTTCAAAAGAGAATATAAACATTTTAACAATTTTTATAGGGACATTTAGAAGAAAAATGACCAACATCACCACAATTAAAACATTTCAATGGAAGCATACCTTTGTATTTTCCAATTCTTCTTTTCAAGTTTCCTACAAAGTTTGTCATCTCTTCATCTTCCTCTGAATCATTGCTACAACTACAATCTGACTTTGGATTTTTCTTGTTCTTTTTCTTTGTCTTCTTAGATGCCTTAAATGTTGCTTCCTTTGTGACTGTATTTTCTTTCTCTATCCTCATCTCATAAGATGTGAGTATCCCATGTAACTCGTCCATGGTCATTGTAGCTAGGTCCAGTATTTAATCTAGAGCTAAAATATTTGAATCAAATCTCATTGGCAGAGATATTAATACCTTTTTAACAATGACCTGTTCCTTCATATCATCTCCCAAACCTTTGATAATGCTTACTATTTCATCGACTCGTACAAAATAATCTTCTATGTGTTCATATTCTTTCATCTTCAATTGTTCGAACTTGGCTCTAAAATTTTTAAGTTTAGCTTCCTTAGCTTTGTCATGTCATTCATAGATATTCTTCAGTTTGTCCCCTATTTCTTTTGCAAATTCACAGTTAAAAACCTTGGTGTATATTGATTCATTCAAACCATTCAGGATGGAATTTTTGTCTCTTGCATCATTATCTTCAAGTTTTTTTGCATACTTATCTATTGGGGTAGTGGTTGGTGCTTTGTACCCATCTACTAATTCTCGCCACATGTCAAAACCATGTTCTTACACATGTTTTCATATGTATTCTCTAGAAGGCATAGTTCTAACCATAAAAATGTAGTACCCCAATCTTAGCGTAATCCATGATCTCCTTCAAGTGGTTAAAATTATTCTTGAAGGACCAAATTTGATTGTTGGATTACTGAGAGGGGGGGTGTGAATCAACAATAGTATTTTTAATCCTTTTAACCACAATATACATTGCTTAAATTTTATGAGAAGTTTACCAATACCATTCACTAAGTGTAGTATACATAAAAAGTGAACAATAAGAAATCGCACACATACACAGTACACCAACATTTTTACTTGGAAACTGAATGTGATAGAAAACCACATAATGCTTTTCTTATATGATAGAAGAAGTACATTCATAGGAAGAACCAACTTGTTTTCTAGCTACAAATGGAAATAGGATCCAACCTCCTTGTTTCACAGGCTCCAACCCAAAGGAAGCTACGACTCCCATAGTTTTTCGGCACCAACCAGAAGGAGGCTACAACCCTCTTTCCTTTCCCCATCAAACCACCAAGAAATATAAATGTAGACAACGTGCCATTGCCACTGAATCAAACAACCTGTTACTAATCTATCACTTCCACTGCCACAACCTGTCACTGTTATTGTACTTCATCAACTGTTACCACTCAAACCCTTATGCCTCAAATGCTCATACCAATATCCATAAGAATTTAATCCAAGTAAATTACTCATGAACGACCAAGAAATTTATGTGTTGGACTACTGTAGAATATAAACGCTAACACACATAGTAAACCATACCTTTCAAACTGTAGCTGAACTTATGGATTTGACCTTCTGATATTCAATTTTCCTTAACATATCCATGACCTGTGCACTTTCAACTCACAGATATCCACAATCTGTCCCATTGTGGCTCATGGATTTTGGAACCTAGATTCCTCTGCAAATCGAAGATTCCTTTTCTTTACAGAGTGTATGCACTTTCATTCACAACACCACAAGTATTTCTGCACTTCGATATTCCTATGGCCCACGGATGTTCATGCTTCTTTGAGTCTACAACAAGCAGATGTCCATGTTCTCATTCACTGCAACTCGTGGATAACCTTAAGAAAAACCTAGAAAAATAATATGAACCTTGTCCCTTCAGATCCTACAACTTTTCTCTTCATTGAAGTTCGTTGCCTCGGACTCACTACTTCAGATCTGTCAATAGTACCTACCCATAACACTTTACAACATAGATATTCAGTGTGATCAATAGGTGCTATTGGGAGTCCTTTGATCTCTTATTTATAGTTCCCAAGTTCCTTCCTTTACAGGATACCTTGTAACTGTTTTACCCCTTTTTCCATCTTCTAAGTCTAACCCAATTCTTTCTTATTGCAAATAATTTATCCATAATTAGATAACTCATAGTTTATTGTTGAAACTAATTTATTTTTAATTACTTTCTTGTTACAAAAAATTTACCCATAATTAACTTTTAGTTGCAACCACCTTGACTAGAAAACTTCTTGATGACTTTCTAGGAGATTCTAGAATAATTGTCTTCTTGTTCACCTTCTAGGGGATTCTAGAATATTCTTTATGGTCCTCCAAGTTCATTAATCCATATATCCCTAATCGTGAGGAACCATGTGATGTACCACACATCACCAAAAATGAAATGATGTATACTATCCATTTACGATAGTCTTAGCTGCAATTATACATTCCTTCATGTCCATATTCCTTGATCAACTTCGAGTTCCTTAACCACACCTCTAGGGATACCAAAATTTTCTATTGGACTTTCTTCAAGGGTTTACATCAATGAAAACCAACCCAAACTATCAACAATATCCTCCTTTGGCATTGATGAAAACACTTTGATGCAACATTGATGGCATGGAATCACTCATGCTCATGCTCCCTCTGTGATCATAGCTCCCCCTGTGATCATGCCTCTATTATTTTTCTCTATTTCCATGCCTTTGATTACTCTCTCCCCCTTTGAAATCAATTGAAAAGGGTAGATTCCCTTTGGGGAAGATCCCCCTGTTTGAACTATACTTGGGGATACTCCCCCTGTCTGTAAGATGTGGATCTTCCCGGTGTCCTTTATTTTCAAGGTGATTCATCATGTAAATCCATGACATATATGAAAAGCATTCAAAATTCACCGCGAGGTAGAAAATGCTCCAAGTTTCTATCAAATATACTCAAAGACATCCCTTCGAAGGGGTTTGGTAAAGATATCTGCAATCTGTGCTTTTTTCCCAACATACTCGACCTTGATGTTCTTCTCTGCAACATGTTCCCGTAGAGAGTGAAACTTTATCGGAATGTGTTTCGTCTTGGAGTGCATCACTAGATTGTTGGATATATTGATGGCACTTGTGTTATCACAAAATATCGGAATGGGCTCATCATATTCAACTTGTATATCCTTAAAAGTTTGTTTCATCCATAGGACATGAGTACAACATGTTGATGCTATAATATAGTCTACTTATGTTGTAGATAAAGATATTGATGATAGTTTCTTTCTTAACCATGATACCAAGCACTCACCAAAGTAGAAAGCTACTCCACTTGTGCTTATTCTATCATCAATGCAACCTGTCCAATATGCATTTGTGTAGGAAAAAAGGGATAGATCATTCTCTTTTGAATACCATAATATGAATTCTTCTATACCTTTGAGAGATTTGAATATCCTCTTTACTGCCATAACATGTGATTCCTTTTTTTCTTCTTGAAACCATGCCACATGTCCAACCTCCTACATCACATATGTTCTGGAACCTCTCATATAGAGTAATATTCCAACCATCGATCTGTATTGTCTCTGATTTTCATCCTTAGAGTCATCGTCCTTACTTAACTTGCAACTGGTTTGCAGTATTCTAGTCCAAACCTCTTTAGCATTTCTATAATATAATTGGTCTGATAGATGAAGATACCTTTGTTTCTATGACATATATGGAGACCAAAAAATAAAGATAAATATCCAAGTAATGACATCTCAAACTCATTTGCATGTCTTTGGAAAAATCATGACTCATCATATCATCATCATTTCCAAAAATAATATCATCAACATAAACTTCAATTAACAGGATACTATCTTGATTTACCTTTATGTAGAGGTTGTTATCTGCATTTCCTTTCCTGAACCCTTTTCATTGTAAGTATTTGTCTAATCTTTAATACGATACTTTAGGGGCTAGTTTGATACCATATAAGGCCTTCTTCAACCTACAAAAATATTTTTTTCTTCTCTGATAAATGAAATCCTTCTGGTTGCTCGATGTAGACTTGTTCCTCTAGATCTCCATTTAGGAATGTTGATTTCACGTCCATATGATATAATTTAATATTCTTATAAAATGCATAAGTTAGAATCAGTTTGATTGATTCCATTCTAGCAACTAGGGAAAATGTCTCTTCAAAATCTATACCTTCAACTTGAGCATATTCTTTATATACCAATCTTTCTTTGTTCTTAGTAACCTATCCATCCTTGTTCAATTTGTCTCTAAAGATTCCAGTTTGTACCAATCAAATTATTTTCCTTCGGACTTGGAACAAGTTCCCATGTTTCATTCTTATCTATTTGATCTAAATATTCATCCATGGATTTGATCCATAATTCATCTTTGTTGGCTTCTTCAAATATTGTTGGGTCAATTATGGATAACAATGCTAGGTGTTGTTGTTATAGTGAATGGATTCTTCCTCTGGTTTCAACTCCTGCATCTTTATTCCCAATAATCTGTTATGGTGGATGTTTTTTCTGTACTCATCTTCTAGATGTCTTTGGAGGTACTTGAAGGTCTTGTTGTTCCTTCTCTACTTCTGGTTGCTCTTCTTCCTCCTTTTCTACTTCTTCTTTCCTCAACACTTCTTTTGTATCTTGTTCCACTAAATCTTTTCTTCCCTCTTTTATCTTGTGTCCATCAGTCACATCAATCATCACGTTGATAATTACCATCGTTTTTTTTAGTCTTAGATTGAAACATTTGTATGCTTTCCTTTTGATTGAGTACCCAACTAGTATGCCTTTTTCAACTCAAAAATCAAACTTTCCAATCGTTCCATATTCTCTCTTGATGTATCATTTTCTTCCAAAAACTTTGAAGTTATTGTTGACGGGCGAAATCGACCATCTGTCAACTGAGAGAGTGGAACCGGTCTGGGGTTGTCTAATAACCCAAGCCGTTTGGGATGAACCACCCTGACGGGTTTAGCGGCTCCGTTAGCCGATCTAAGGTCCTAAAACAACAAAAGAAAACTAATCTAAAATAACTAATCTAAAACTATATAAAACAAACTAAACTAACTAATAAATAAAACTAACTAATAAACTAATCTAATTACAACTAACTACTAAACAAACTAAACTAAAACTAATTATTAAAGCAAACTAATCTAATTATTTATTCAC
>JZKD02S1056753.1:1459434-1484922 GCA_000966675.3 Picea glauca
CAGAGTGTTGACTCCAGGGGTTATTGATGTCTACCAATCAGTCAAGAGGCGAGTGGCACCCTTGGAGCACATGGTGCATCCTGAAGGGCACATCGCGCAAAAGAAACACAAGAGGTGAGTGGAACCCTTGGAGCACATGGTGCATCCTGAAGGGCACATCGCGCAAAAGAAACAAATGAGGTGAGTGGCACCCTTGGAGCATGTGGTGCATCCTGAAGGGCACGTCGCATTGATGATGATGAAGGAACAAACCTAGATGGCCCTAAGACATTTAACACACTAAGAAATTCTTAAACAACTTCCCTAATTAAATGTCGCCCAGTTCAGAATCTAAGTCCTAAGTCTAGAACTTCTCTAGGGTAAAATTTTGTCTAACCTTAAGAAAAAGACCCTATAAAAAAAAAAAAAAAATTAAACTAAAAACCACTTAAGTAATAGTTTTAGTCTTCATAAAATTTTTGGGGTAAAATGAAGAGAGTAAGAATTTAATTAAAATCGGTGGATTTAAAATTGTAAAGAAGAATTTAATTGTTTAACTTGTGAAAGTGTAAAAGATATTAAATTATAAAATAAAAGGGAAAATAGGTTAATTTGCGCAACTGCCATTTTGTCTCTAATAATAAGGGGAAAGAAGGAAATAATAAAAATTAGGAAACTAAGGAATGGAGGAAACATAATAAGAGAAAGAGGGGAACTTATGGTAAAATGCAAGGTCAACATAGTAAAGAATCTGCAATTAAGAACCTTCTAAATTGAACTAAATTAGCAACTTCATTTTAGGGAAAGTATTTAAACCTGTAAGGGAATCTAGGAACACCTAGGAGTAAATTTAGGAGCAACTCTAGGTGGGTGAGGGAAATGAGACAATTATCAATTTAAAGAAAATAATTATTGGAGGAAAGTGGGGGATGAATGACACTTGTACGATGGATAATTTTTAGAAGATTAAACTTAAAATTTAATGAGATTAAAAAAGAATGGAAGTTCTAAAATTCTATAAAAAAGAGAGAGAGGAGAAGGAAGGGGGGATCGGTTGTTAGCGTAGCATTGCGCTGCCAGATTTGTGACTTGACTGATTACTTGTGGAGAGTTGGGATTTCCCAGATCGGATAGGAGTGGTATCTTGGCCTTGTGAGGTGAGCTGGGAGCTAGACGTACCATCTTGATAGTGTGTGGTCCCTTTGCGACTTGAGGGGCTAAGGGGGTAGCAGAGTACCCCTAGAAATTGGCTGGGAGGTACCGGTGAGGTCTTGATGGTCGGCGAGCGGGAGCGACACAGAGCACGGGACATCATTCGAGGCGGGCGTTAAGGCAACAATATACTTTTCGGTTGATTGATAGAATATTGTAGGATGTATGTTTTTAGATCTGCTTGTGTATTGGGTAGTTAAACTGTTGAAAATTTCATGACTGGAAATTTGACCGATTGATTGACGTGTACCTTCTTGAGTTGAATACCTCTACATTGTTTATCCCTTCCTCTTATGATCGTCTAGTCACCGTCTGCGATTGTATCCCTCTTGTCGTCGGAGGGTATGGTGTTCTTTGTGATTTCCCGCTACACATTGTATGGCCGCTTGTTGTGACGGTTAGTGACTTGATTTTCCCTCATTCAGAGAACCTTTATACTTACACCAGTGAGTGATTATATCCTTATCTTGGGAAGCAATTATTATATCCCAACGATTTCTCGGCAATTTTAGAATGTATCTCTGCATTTTTTTGTTTTGTTTAAGGGATAGCATGTTGGTAATATTTTCATCTGCGTTTTCTTTTCCTCTTTTGACTATGTTGCTACAACACTTTCATTTTCCCCTTTTTTCTGTGAAATGCTTGGGTGAGGGCGTCTGCTCTGGAGTGGAGTTAGAAGGTGGGCAGGCCGGATGCATGGCCTCTAGTGGGCATGATTTTTCCACTGCTTATAACCGGCGATGGCTCTATTAACTCCTGATTCGAGTCAACCCTTGGGTAATTCGCCATAGACCAACCTACGTTTCCATTTTTGTTTTTATGGTTTTCAAACAAAGATAAATCTTTGTGTGATCTTGGGTTCAATTAATTTTTTATTTGTATTAAAGATTAAAAACCCTGTAATTCTATTTTTTCATTTTTATTTCGAACATCACACTTCCTGGCACTCTGCCGAATGGCTCTTAAAACGATTTGTTGGGTTTCCGTTTGATTGGCGTGTCTGTTGATTTTGTTGTATTGACTGGTTAATCCACCTTCCCAGTGTGAAAGGGGAGATTCGTACTCACCTTGTATTGGGTGAATTCCAGGGATACGAATTCTTGTGTAAACCCTGCAATTCGACTGGAAACTTGGGGACTCGGTTCCTCTTATTTCAAAATTTTCCTCCTTCATATTACAAAGGTTGCCGCGTTTTGGTTTTTCCGGTTGCTATCTTGATATTTTCCTTCCCATGCCAAAACGATGGGTCACAGTCCCTTCAGTCTCTGACAACAATCTTGAGCGATGGGGGTTCTAGTCGTGCCTACTGTAGCTCCATTCATTGATGGTAATAATGGATGACCAAGGAATCAATTACCATAGGGCATGACTGGTGAATCTGATGGCAAAATTTTTAATAGCTTTAAGGATGTAGTAGTTCTTGGCAGTTCTGCGACAGTCTTAGATTTTGTGTTATTTCACTAACCCCGAAACCTGTGCAGTCATCAACTTACCTCTTAAATGCCATTTCTATTTTGTATTTTCATTGACACATCCAATATCTAGTCATTGCCTTTTTATGATATTAATTTAATAATTTTATGCAAGTCACTTGACTTAGTTGTATAACAAACAAGTTGAATGAATTACCTTTATGTTGTTATCGACCCTTGCACAATTGTAGTTTAATAACTAAGACCGCGAACCCTTCACAAGCCTTCAAATTTTACACCTCTTTACCTTAAGGTTGTTGGTTAGAGAATATGTGAGGGATACGTAAATATTTATGATGATAACATCTTCTTTTAGCATAGGTAATGATGGGGAATTAATTTGTGTTTTATATAATTAAGACTAAATCCTTAGACAATGAGATGCTTTTGAAATCCTTGTGCTCTTGTGTAGATTATCAACTACTCAACCTTAGTCTAATCATAACATTCCCTGTTCACCAATTGTAAAAGTATCCAATAATAATCATATCGTTGGAAATGATTTGAATAGTAATTTATGTTATCAATTCCTTAACTAGGCATAAAACCATGTAACATAGTCCAAAATAAATCAGTAAAGGACATTCGTAACACATTCAACAACTTGATAAGATTTGATTGGAAAAGCAACAAATTTATTTAAATTGGGTAAAAGTCCAGTGTCTATCTCATTTTGATATTATTGAATGTGGTTGTATGAAATTGGGAAGCAAATAAAATAACCCATGTAAACAATAAAGAGTGATGTAGAAGGAGTGATGCTTTACAAAATAGAATGTTATTTTTTTTTCTAGCACAAATTCTTATGGTACTAACCTGCCTTGTCATGCTTATGGGTGTTGAGTATATGCTTCTTTTAGTTCCAATTTAGATACTTGAATTTTAATGACGTGCAGATGGTTGGCTGACAAACTAGTTAGATTTTGATTGATGATTACTTTTACTTTAATGATTAATCCAGTTGAATTTTAGACTTGCTTAGTAATGCTCTTGAAATGACAAATTATATGATTCCCTGTTGTCATTGGTAATTTAGAATTGTGAAGTGAAATGTTTTCAAGACTAATTTAGATCGTACGTTAATGATATTATGCACTTTAGACATGCATTGCAGGGCTCGTAAGGAAGGTTGGTATAAGATGTGTTAAATACCTTACTTGCTTTATTTGATTGCCATTGTCTTGTAAATTGAATTAAAAGTATACCTCCCATGCAATACTATAATGAGTAATTTAATGAGTTATTAATGATTCACTACTACATATTGCCTTAATGTAGATAACCTTGTTGACTACGATCGTGATGGTTATGTTTTTATCATTGGCTTAGTAGGCTTGGTCTTATTATGTCGGGCGAGATGTAGACACCTCCATGTTCCTCAGAACAATCGCCAGCCCTGAGACCTTAAATAGTTAAAATCGATGGGAACCTGGGCTTGAGCATTGCTTATGTGTCTTGGAGGTCCTAACCATTGCAGGGTAGGACGGGTGGGTAGTCAGACTTATTATTTGTCGGTTGATTGTTGTTCATTGCTGGCATATGTCGATGTGCGTCTTAGATATTTATGTTGATATCGCAGTTGTATGCGTCATGATTTGTCATCATGTGATGATGCAGAGTATAATGTCTTGTTACCCTTGTATAGACGCACACCAAAAAAAAAAAAAAAAAAATTTGCACTTGTTATAAGAGGTTGTCATTGTAACGAGGAGGTTCGTCACATATGGTATCAGAGTAGGTTCAACCTGCGACTTGGGATCGCTATGACTTTCGTTGACATGATTGGATTATACTGTTGCTAATCGAGTTGATTGTGTGCGTGCAGGTGATCATGGTTAGAGGATGCCGAGGAGGCAGATGACGGGGTGCTAGGGGAGGAGGCGCAATGCCTCCAGTAGCATCCACTTGAGAGGGGTCTAACCCCCAGGGAGACAAGTAGGTTTTAGGGTAGGAGAACATAGCAGTTGGTGAAGTAATTAGGATGATGAGATCTTTTCAGCACATGTCCAAGGCACTGATCAGCCATTTGGATAGAGATAAGGCTAGGGTGTCGGCACCCACTAAGGTTCTGTCATGTGTAGCGGCCGTTACTGGTAGCATTCACCGTGAACTCGAGAAGGTCAAATTTCTCGAGTTCTTTGGTGCCCCGAACGGTGCAGCCGCTGAGGCATGGTTGGAGAACATGGCGATGTGCTTTTCACTTCGTGATTATACCTCCAACATGAAGGTCTGCATGGCGGTCTTTCAACTGAAGGGGAGCACTCTTCTATGGTGGAAGACGCTCCTATCGTAGCTGAACATGGCCGTCGAAGATGTGTAATGGAAACTGTTCGAGGAACGGTTCCGAGAGAGGTACCTTTCAGAGGAATTCATCAAGCATAAGCTCAATGAGTTCAATGCCTTACAACAGGAAGGTCGTACGGTGCCCAAGTATGAGGCCCGTTTTATGGAGCTGCTCCGGTACGCTCTGCACCTTAACACTGAAAAACTTAAGGTCAACAGGTTCATGTTCAGCCTTAACGACGGCCTGCATGCAAAGGTTAGGATTTTGATGCCCCAAACCTTGCACGATGTTGTCCAGAAGGCCCTCATAGTAGAGGAGGAGTTTATCAATGGGGGTCAGACCAGGACTCCAGCGAGACCAACAAGGTAGGTTTCAGCTGGAACCCAGCAACACCAAACACCAGCAAGACATACGTTGGGATATCATGGCTTCCAGAGGGGGCCCACTTTCACTACACCTTGGTGACTTCCACCTCAGCAGTGGACACCTTATCGGGGACCACGACATCAGTAGCAGCGTTTCCCATAGCAACAACAGTTTAGGCCTGTTCAGCAGAACAAACCAGGGTTCTAGGCCAGTGGGTTGTCATCTTCTACTTCAGGTATCAGGACTACTGGGCCGAAGAAGGGGTGTTGGATGTGTGGGGAGCCACACTACTAGCGCAACTATCCTGTGGAGAGGACCAGAGCATCCGGATCAGCCGGACCCACTACAGTGGGAGATATGGGAAAGGCCCATTGGATTCATGCAATGGTGAATAACCACTAGGCATAGCACCAGTTGACTATGCTCGAGACGACAGGTACCATCGCTGACCAGACCCTTAGTGTTTTGATAGATCCTGGTGCTACCGAGAGTTTCATTTCTGGTGCAGTGCTAAAAAGGATTAAGGTAAAGGTAGTCAAACAGGATGAGTTTAGCTTCATAGAGATGGCTTCGGGAGCCAAATAGAAGGTCGGAGGAAAGGTTACGAGTCGTGCCCTCAACCTGGGAGAGTTTACACAAGGGCCAACCTATATGTCATGATCTTAGGATCTTATGCTGTCATGATTGGTATGGATTGGCTCGAGTCGCATGAGGTGATACTCAACTGTAAGACAAAATGGTTGAGCTTGGCTGATGATGAGGGACAGAGACATCTGATTATAGGATGGAACCAGGGAGTTTTCCTAAGGTTCATCTCTTCCTTACAGTTACAGAAGAGTATGTGCAAGGGGTGCAAGCTTTATGCGATCCTTGCGCTAAATGAGAAGGGAGTAGCGGAAGGTCTAGAACACCTTTCAGTGGTGAAGGAGTTTGTGGATGTATTTCCAGAGGATTTACTTGGGATTCCACTAGAAAGGGAATTGGAGTTTACCATATACCTAAAACTGGGGACCGAACCGATAGCAAGAATGCCTTATCGAATGTCGACCCCGGAGTTGCAAGAGTTGAAAATAAAATTGAAGGAGTTGCTGGACCTAGGACTGATACGTCCTAGTGTGTAACCGTAGGGTGCACCTGTTATTTGCATATGAAAGAAGGATGCATTATGGAGGATTTGCATTGACTACCGTCAACTGAACAAAGCTACGATCAAGAATCAGTATCCCTTGCCGAGAATTGATGATTTGTTCGATCAAATGAAGGGTGCAACGGTGTTCTCCAAGATTGATTTTCAATCAGGGTATCACCAGTTATGGATCAAGGAGGATGACGTCCCTAAAACCACCTTTAAGATGAGGTTTGGACATTACGAGTTTATTGTTTTACCATTTGGACTGACAAATGCCCCGGGGGTATTTATGATTTTGATGAATGGGGTGTTCCGCGAGTACTGGGACAAGTTCATCCAAGTGTTCATTGAAGATATTTTTATTTACTCTCATACAACAGAGGAGAATGACGAGCACTTGCACTTGGTACTACAGTGTCTGTGAGACCACAAACTGTATGGGAAATTGTCCAAATGCTCTTTTTATCAATCGAAGATTCACTACTTAGGGCATGTCATCTCCGGCGAAGGAATCGCCGTGGATCCAGCCAAGGTTGAGGCTATTATGGAATGGCCACCGACGAATGTCACAGAAGTGCGTAGCTTTATGGGTTTAGCAGGATACTATCGACAGTTTTTCAAGGGATTTTTGAAGATAGCAAATACGATCATGGAATTGCGAAATAAAAACAAGAAGTTTGTTTGGACCGAGAAATGCATGGAAGCATTTCGGAGGCTTAAAGAGTTGTTGACAACAGCGCCAATACTAAAGGTCCCTGACATGGATGTGGACTTCTTGGTATGCACTGATGCATCCAAGGAAGGTTTAGGCGGAGTCTTGATGCAAGACGGATGAGTGATTGCTTACATTTTGAGGAAACTGAGAAGGCATGAGGAGAACTATGAGACCCACGATTTGGAGTTATTATCCATCGTATATGCCTTGAAGGTTTGGATACACTACCTCGTTGGACAAAAATTTAAACTAAAGACTGATCATTGTGGACTACAACACATTTTTACGCAAAGCAACCTGAACGCGTGACAACGGCGTTGGTCGGAATTGCTTAGCGAGTACAACTTTGAGATTTCTTGCATAAAGGGAAAAATGAACCGAGTGGTAGATGCTTTGAGTTGAAGACCACGCATCTTCTTGGTGTTGCCTCTTCAAACAAATATACGTGAGAATATTCTCATTTTACAACGTGATGATGACTGGTACAAAGAGGTCGAGGGTTTTATCGGATGAAACACAATGATGGTACCACGATATGAGGGATTTTCATTTGATAGCGATGGGTTATTGAGGTTTAAAAGTCAGATTTACGTACCACTAAACGACGAGTTGAGGATGTTGATCTTGAGCAAGGCTCATAGAGCAGTTTACATGCCTTACCTGGGAGTCACAAAGATGAGGGAAGACCTTAAACCCTTATTCTTATGGGCAAGAATGAAGGCCGACACAGTCAACTATGTGGCCAAATGTCTAGAGTGTCAGCAGGTAAAGGCTAAACATAGACACCCAACAGGATTACTTCAACCACATGCCACCCCGAAATCGAAATGGGAGGTTATTTCGATGGATTTTATTGTTGGATTGCCACTGAAGGTAAGGAGACACGACTCTATTTTAGTAGTAGTAGACACTCTGACGAAGAGTGCTCACTTTATTCTTGTGCGTACAATGCATCAGACACCTGACATAGCTAGAGTTTTCATCAGTGAGATTGTGAGGCTGCATGGCGTGCCTAAGAGGATTATATCCGATCGAGGATCGGTTTTTACAAGATGATTTTGGACGAGTTTCCAAGAGGCCTTGGGAACCCAACTTAAATTTAGTACTACATATCACCCAGAGACTGACAGACTGACTGAACAAATGAACCAAACCTTGGAGGACATGTTGCGCATGTACGTGATGGACCAACAAAAGCGTTGGGAGGAATTCTTTCCACTAGTAGAGTTCACTTACAACAACAGTTACCAGAGCAACATTAAGATGGCGCCTTTCAAGTTTCTTTATTGGCGACCGTGTTGGATGCCCTTGAGTTGGGATCAGCTTGAGGATAGGGTCCTGGTGGGACTAGAAGCGATCTAAGAAATGGAAGAGC
Organism: Picea glauca; assembly: GCA_000966675.3. Classification (NCBI taxonomy): domain Eukaryota; kingdom Viridiplantae; phylum Streptophyta; class Pinopsida; order Pinales; family Pinaceae; genus Picea; species Picea glauca. The sequence continues at coordinate 1,467,967 of JZKD02S1056753.1, forward strand.
AAATGCAATCCATAAGACTAAGGATTAAAGAAGCACAGGATCGACAGAAGAGTTATGCCGATGCGCACTGAGTTGACCGTAGTTACGAGGTTGGCGATCGAGTCTTCTTACGGGTTAAACTGCATAAGAGTTCGATCAGATTTGGGAAGGGAGATAAACTCTCTCCTAAGTTCGTGGGACCTTTCGAGATTGTGGAGAGAAAGGGGCCCATGGCCTATCGACTAACCTTGCCTGATTCTTTGAGGCATATGCATGATGTTTTTCATGTATCTGTTCTGAGACATTACATTAGTGATCCTACACATGTGATTGACATGAGTTCCTTGGAGGTATCGGATGAGGGAGTGCTCACGGATGAGCCAGTCCACATCTTAGATCATCACGTTCAACAATTACAATGTCGAACGGTGGACTAGGTCAAGGTCCAGTGGGACAATTATAGTCCACACTCGGTGACCTGGGAGGATTCATATGATATGTGCCAACAGTTTCCATTTTTGTTTGATAGATAGACATATGATAATGTGATACACTTATTTGGAATTTATACTATGAAACTTCGGGACGAAGTTTAGACCAAGAGGGGGTGTATGTAACATCCCGCTCTGGCGCATTGAGAAAACTTATTCTTTGAGGACACTTTCTCGCAAGTGATCCAGACTATTATGATATTAAAACATTTTCCCTTGATTATGATGTGTTATGATAGATAACATGATGTTTACTACATTGACATAGACAGGTGCTATTAACTTGGTTTTACTAAGTGTGCAGGGTTTTGGACCTTGAGGATGCAAAGATATCGACGGAACCCCTTGGACTCCAGATCGAGTCAAGGAGTGTGCTATTCGGGTTTGATTGTTTTACTGTGATTTTAGTACATTTGATCAGATGATATGATGTGGACATGTTATGAAATGATTGTTGATGATGCAGGCTAATGATGTCTTTCCGACTAGACTCACATATGGAGTAAAGGGTCCACACACGACTACCAAAGAGGATGAGGGAGAGGTGTGGACAACAGCCCTGCCACAACCTACTATCACTCCCGCTGTGGATCAAATTGTAGGTTAGCGATTTCCTAGTTCGAGAGGACCCACGATTTCACAAGGGAAGACTACGACAGTTGCTCGTAATGATTCTAAGGGGCGTGCAAAAAGGCGGGGGCCTTATTCCTTAGCATCCCTTAGTCTCCCACAAGTTCACCTGGCAGAGTGTTGACTCCAAAGGTTATTGATGTCTACCAATCAATCAAGAGGTGAGTGGCACCCTTGGAGTACGTGGTGCATCCTGAAGGGCACATCACACAAATGAAACACAAGAGGCAAGTGGCACCCTTGGAGCACATGGTGCATCCTGAAGGGCACATTGTGCAACAGAAACAAACGAGGCAAGTGGCACCCTTGGAGCACGTGTTGCGTCCTGAAGGGCACGTCGCATTGATGATGATGAAGGAACAAACCTAGATGGCCCTAAGACATTTAACACATTAAGAAATTCTTAAACAACTTCCCTAATTAAATGTCGCCCAGTTCAGAATCTAAGTCCTAAGTCTAAAACTTCTCTAGGGTAAAATTTTGTCTAACCTTAAGAAAAAGACCCTATAAAAATAAAAATAAAAAAGAATTAAATTAAAAACCACTTAAGTAATAGTTTTAGTCTTCATAAAATTTTTGGGGTAAAATGAAGAGAGTAAGAATTTAATTAAAATCAGTGGAATTAAAATTGCAAATAAGAATTTAATTGTTTAACTTGTGAAAGTGTAAAAGATATTAAATTATAAAATAAAAGGGAAACTAGGTTAATTTGCGCAACTGCCATTTTGACTCTAATAAAAAGGGGAAAGAAGGGAATAATAAAAATTAAGAAACTAAGGAATGGAGGAAACATAATAAGGGAAAGAGGGGAACTTATGGTAAAAAGCGAGGTCAACATAGTAAATAATCTGCAATTAAGAACCTTCTAAATTGAACTAAATTAGCAACTTCATTTTAGGGAAAGTATTTAAACCTGTAAGGGAATCTAGGATCACCTAAGAGTAAACCTAGGAGCAACTCTAGGTGGGTGAGGGAAATGAGACAATTATCAATTTAAAGAAAATAATTATTGGAGGAAAGTGGGGGATGAATGACACTTGTACGATGGAGAATTTTTAGAAGATTAAACTTAAAATTTAATGAGATTAAAAAAGAATGGAAGTTCTAAAATTCTATAAAAAAGAGAGAGAGGAGAAGGAAGGGGGGGATCGACTGTTAGAGTAACGTTACACTGCCAGATTTGTGACTTGACTGATTAATTGTGGAGAGTTGGGATTTCCCAGCTCATATAGGAGTGGTAGCTCAGCCTTGCGAGGCGAGCTGGGAGCTAGATGTACCATTTGGATAGTGTGTGGCCCCTTTGCGACTCGAGGGGCTAAGGGGGAAGCAGAGTACCCCTAGCAATTGGATGGGAGGTATCGGTGAGGTATCGATGGTCGGTGAGTGGGAGCGGCATGGAGCACAGGACATCATTCGAGGTGGGTGTTAAGGCAACAATACACTTTTTAGTTGATTGATAGAATATTGTAAGATGTATGTTTTTAGATCTGCTTGTGTATTGGGTAGTTAAACTGTTGAAAATTTCATGACTGGAAATTTGACCGATTGATTGACATGTGCCTTATTGAGTTGAATACATCTGCATTGTTTATCCCTTACTCTTATGATTAGCTAGTCACCCTCTGCGATTGTATCCCTCTTGTCGTCGGAGGGTATGTTGTTCTATGTGATTGCCTGCTACACATTGTATGGCCGCTTGTTGTGACGGTTAGTGACTGCATTTTCCCTCATTCAGAGAACCTTTATACTTACACCAGTGAGTGATTATATCCTTATCTCGGGAAGCAATTATTATATCCCAACAATTTCTCAGCAATTTTAGAGTGTATCTCTGCTTTTTTTTGTTTTGCTTAAGGGATAACATGTTGGTAATATTTTCATCTGCATTTTCTTTTCCTCTTTTGACTGTGTTGCTACAACACTTTCATTTTCCCCTTTTTGCTGTGAAATACTTGGGTAAGGGAAACTACTCTGGAGTGGAGTTAGAAGGTGGGCAGGTCGAATGCATGGCCTCTAGTGTGCATGATTTTGCCACTGCTTATAACCGGTGGTGGCTCTATTAACTCCCAATTCGAGTCAACCGTTGGGTGATTCGCCATAGACCAACCTACATTTCCATTTTTTTTTTTATGGTTTTCAAATGAAGATAAATCCCTATGTGATCTTGGGTTCAGTTAATTTTTTATTTGTATTAAAGATTAAAAACCCTGTAATTCCATTTTTCATTTTTATTTCGAACATCAGACTTCCTGGTACTCTGTCGAATGGCTCTTAAAACGATTTGTTGGGTCATCGTTTGATTGGCGTGTCTGGTTATTTTATTGTACTGACTGGTTAATCCGCCTTCCCAGTTCGAAAGGGGGGATTCATACTCACCTTGTATTGGGCGAATTCCGGGGATACAAATTCTAGTGTAAACCCTGCAATTCGACTGGAAACCTGGGGACTCCGTTCCTCTTATTTCAGTTTTTTCCTCCTTCATATTACAAAGGTTACTGAATTTTGGTTTTTCCAGTTGCGAGCTTGATATTTTCCTTCCCTTGCCAAAATGACGGGTCACAGCCGCTTCAGTCTCTGACAACAATCTTGAGCACTGGGGGTTCTAGTCATGCCTACTTTAGCTCCAGTCATTGATGGTAATAATGGATGACCAAGGAATCAATTACTACAGGGCGTGACTGGTGAATCTGATGGAATTTTTTTTAATAGCTTTAAGGATGTAGTAGTTGTTGGCAGTTCTGCGACAGTCTTAGATTTTGTGTTATTTCACTAACCCCGAAACTTGTGCAGTCATCAACTTACCTCTTAAATGCCATTTCTATTTTGGATTTTCATTGACACATCCAATATCTAGTCGTTGTCTTTTTATGATATTAATCTAATAATTTTATGCAAGTCACTTGACTTAGTTGTATAACAAGCAAGTTGAATGAATTACCTTTATGTTGTTATCGACCCTTGCACAATCATAGTTTAATAACTAAGACCGTGAACCCTTCACAAGCCTTCAAATTTTACGCCTCTTTACCTTAAGGTTGTTGGTCAGATAATATGCAAGGGATAAGTAAATATTTATGATGATAACATCTGCTTTTAGCATAGGTATTGATGGGGGATTAATTTGTGTTTTATATAATTAAGACTAAATCCTTAGACAGTGAGATGCTCTTGAAATCCTTGTGCTCTTGTGTAGATTATAAACTACTCAACCTCAGTCTAATCATAACATTCCCTGTTCACCAATTGTAAAAGTATCCAATAATAATCATATCATTGGAAACAATTAGAATAGTAATTTATGTTATCAATTCCTTAACTAGGCATAAAACCATGTAACATAGTCCAAAATAAATCAGTAAAGGACATTTGTAACACATTCAACAACTTGATAAGATTTGATTGGAAAAGCAACGAATTTATTTAAATTGGGTAAAAGTCCAGTGTCTATCTCATTTTGATATTATTGAATGTGGTTGTATGAAATTGGGAAGCAAATAAAATAACCCATGTAAATAATAAAGGGTGATGTGGAAGGAGTGATGCTTTACAAAATAGAATGTTATTTTTTTTGCTAGCACAAATTCTTATGGTACTAACCTGCCTTGTCATCCTTATGGGTGTTGAGTATATGCTTCTTTCAGATCCAATTTAGATACTTGAATTTTAATGACGTACAGATGGTTGGCTGACAGACTAGTTAGATTTTGACTGATGATTACTTTTACTTTAATGATTAATCCAGTTGAATTTTAGACTTGCTTAGTAATGCTCTTGAAATGACAGATTAGATGATGCCCTATTGTCACTGGTAATTTAGAATTGCGAAGTGAAATGTTTTCAAGACTAATTTAGATCGTACGTTAATGATATTATGCACTTTAGACATGCATTGCAGGGCTCATAATGAAGGTTGGTATAAGATGTGTTAATTACCTTACTTGATTTATTTGATTGCCATTGTCTTGTAATTTGAATTAAAAGTACACCTCCCATGCAATAATGTAATGAGTAATTTAATGTGTTATTAATGATTCACTGTCACATATTTCCTTAATGTAGATAACCTTGTTGACTGCGATCGTGATGGTTATGTTTTTATCATTGGCCTAGTAGGCTTGGTCTTATTATGTCGGGCAGGATGTAGACACCTCCATGTTCCTCAGAACAGTCGCCAGCCCTGAGACCTTAAATGGTTAAAATCGATGGGAACCTAGGCTTGAGTGTTGCTTATGTGTCGTGGAGGTCCTAACCATTGCAGGGTAGGATGGGCGTGTAGTGAGACTTATTATTTGTTGGTTGATTGTTGTTCATTGCTGGCATATGCCGATGTGCGTCTTAGATATTTATTTTGATATCGCAACTGTATGCATCATGAGTTGTCATCATGTGATGACGCAAAGTATAATGTCTTGTTACCCTTGTACACACGCACACACAAAAAAAAAATTAAAAAAAATTGCACTTGTTATAAGAGGTTGTCGTCGTAACGAGGAGGTTCGTCACAGTCACTCTTATTATCTTATGTGGATGTGAAGTTTGGGGTTGAAGTATATCTAGAGAATCATGGAGAAACATAGAACAAGTCCAAAAGAATTTTATAACTTATAATCTCAAAATTAAGAGAAATACACCCTATCCTATCCTCCTCATTGAAGCAAGCCTCCCCCCCATTGAGATAATTGCTATGATTAGGTACCTAACGTAAAAGAAAAAAATAAACAGAATAAATGACAAGAGGCTCCCAAAATTTCTTCAAACTCTATCCAAAACCACTAGTGACTTAAGTAGCGATGGCATAAATATGCCAAATCTTGGCTAAATCATTGGGGAATACAAGAAGAAGACATCATGCAGAATATCGATATTATTACAAATATTATCACTACTAAATTTAAGGAGAATATGTGGTGTGATAAATAATTAGTGGATAAAAGGAAATTAGGATACTACAAGGAGGTGGTCAACCCTAATTTAGAAGATCAAAATTGCCTCTTAGTTTTGAAAAGTGAAAATAAGAAAATCAACATTTCTAAAATAAGAACAAACTCTCACGAGCTACATAGTGAAACTGGGCATTGGACAACTCCCAAAACACCTTGGGATGAGAGAACATGTCACCTTTGTGAAACTAAGAAGGTAGAATATGAAAAACACTTCCTCTTGGATTGCCCTGCCTATACCCATATTAGATACCAATTTGAAAATATTTTCCACATTACCGACCTTCCTAACCTCGAAAGTCATCAAAACTATGGTGATCTTGGAATGCTTCTCTCCATGCTTTTTGAGCATAGAAAAACAATTTTAAAGAAATTTAAGTAATATCTTACCTTCTTAAGGTTCGATAGAATAATTGATCTTAGTGGAAATTAATCATAATCAACATCACACACACACACACACACATATACATGATTGTGTAAATAAAAAAAGTGTACCATAACAGTGAGTGTGTAAATAAAAACAATGTACCATAGCAACGAGTCACACACACACACACACACACACACACACACACATGATGGTGTAAATAAAAAAAGCGTACCATAGCAGTGAGTCTTTCATAAACAATACACATTCTTTCAAATCCATGCATCATGCCTTCTCTCAAAATATGTTATGTTGGATACTCTTCATACTTTGTTTCTTGCATGTTTAATACACCACAACAATGAACAGTTGATATAATAATTATAAAGGTTTCTTGTTGTTTCATTAATTATAAAACAAGAGAAGTTAAAAACATAGATACTTACAAATTGTTCAATTAAACCTTGATACTTCAACATATACTCACAACCCATAGTTAACCTAATCTCTATCAATTCATCAATTGGATCCTTTTATTATGTTAGAACCTATTATAACACATACATGGACACATGTAAATTAATTATTTAAATATTAAAATCATAGAAAACATGAAATATTAAATAAGGACAAAAATTTAAGTACTCACAAAGTTTGTGATCAACCCTTTTATTCCTCGTCGTCTTGTCTTATGTGTTGAATGGGTTCCATTTTTTTTGGGTAAAAAAACAATTGAAAATTAGTATTTCATGTTATAATTAAATTTGATGTACATAAAAGAATAAATGAATGATTACATGCCTATAATGCATGTTGTTGCTGGGATGTCTCCTCTTTTGATGCAATTATGTGTTGAAATTGACCAATACTAAAAAGGGGGGGGGGTGAATCAATATTTCTTCTTATTCAATTTTTAATAATTCATAATTATTAAATTTATTAATCAAAACAATTGATCAACAAGAATGTGTTTATTAAATATAACAAATACAAAAATACAAGTTACAATGTGTAAGAGACACCAATTTGTCTTCTTTTGAGAATCAACTCAAGGAGACACCAATCTCCTATTTTAGAGCACCAACTCTCAGTTTTCAAGCACCAACTTGAGGAAGCACCAACTCCCTGTTTCAGGATTCAACTTGTATAGGCCACATATCCTCTAATTTCAAGCACCAACTTCCTATTTTAGGCTTAAAACTATAGATGACATCAATCCTCCCTTGCTCCTCCCTTCCACCCTTACTTCATAAATGTCTTCAGTATTCTTCTTTGGACTCTGCTTCTTTTTTTTATCTTTTGAATTAGACCACAGAGACACTTTATTTTTCACCATATTTATTTGTTTATATAGTCTCCCAAAATGTGTATGACATTGAAACAATGTGTCTTTTTGTAAAATAGCAAATGAACGAATGTGCCTTTTCATTTTATCAATAAAATAACAATAATGTTTCCATTTTCATTTAAGAACATATTTCTCCTTTGTTTATAATTTTACGTAAAAATCTTTTCAATTACAATTTCTAACCTCATTTTCTTTTTCTTCATAGTAATATTGATCGGTTCCTTTATCCATTATGAATCGATCATAGAAATGGATCACACTTCTATTTTGATCCCATTTTTTACTATAATATCAATCCTCCAATAGATAAGATTTCAAGATTAGCTTCCTAGTGTAATTTCCTGTACCTAAGATGGAAAGGTTCTAGCTTGTGATCCCTTCATTTTCCATATGAAAAAATTACTGTGACCTATGGATTAAATAGGGTGCAAAAATCATGTACTCTATCCCAAAGACACTTCCTCTAATTAGAAGGTGACCACACCTTTATAACAAAGAGTTTTATCTAGTGCTAAAATGAATCGTATTGGACTTAATCAATTGTTTGAATGAGAGGTCCTTGTGATTTTGCGAATAAAATATGCACACAAAATAACTCTAATCCAAAATGCAATGATACTCTATGCTGACACATGGATTATGAAATCTAACTTAATGTCACTTTTGGGTCCACCTTCTCCACTTATCTTTCATTCTACTCCAAGCATGAGTTAGATTAGGGCCATCTGATCATGTTCTTGTTTTGATCCAACAATCAATGATCAATCTTTGTTGTTCACTTTCGAACTATTTATTTAATAAAATTTATTGGGTGATTACGAATTATTCCACAAATCCTACCTGTGATTTCTCTAAATCTATTTGTTTACCTAGGTGCATCACCAATCCCGTAGCGTAGAGTTGGAGTGTAGGAGTTTTAGTGAGTTGCAACACCAATCCTGTAGCGTGGAGTTGGAGCATAGGAGTTTTAGTGAGTTGCAACACCAATCCTGTAGCGTGGAGTTGTAGCAAGTTGCAACACCAATCTTGTAGCATGGATTTGCAACGTAGAAGTTGCAATGAGTTGTAACACCTTTCTTGTAGCGTGGTGTTGTAGCAAGTTGTAGCACCAATCCTGTAGCGTGGAGTTGTAGCGCAAATATGTTTATGTGTAGTTGTTAATTTTTTTCTTTTTTATGCATTTTAGCCATTTGATAATGATGACCATATTGGACTTTTTAAAATCAATGCCAACAACATAACACCATGTCCAACATTGACCATAATTACCCTCTTTGACATTAATGCCAACACCATAACACCATGTCCAACATTCTCCCCCTTTGGTATTGATGGAAAAAAAGTAAAACATCTTTATCAGTCTTAACTGAGGTTTACTATTTATTCTCCCCCTTTGAAAAAAATGGAAGAAGGGATGTTTCTTTGGTCCCCTTGAGGTTATATTCCCCCAATTTATGTCTAAGGTATTCAAAATTACTTATGGGAAAATGTTTTGTGAATATATATTCAATATATTCTTTAGTATCCACATATTTCAGTTTAACAATTTTTAGAGAAACTTGTTCCCTTAAAAAATGAAATTTAATTGGGATAAGCTTGGTTTTTGAGTGCATGAAAAGAATTTTAGACATATTTATAACACTGGTATTGTCACAGTTAATAATAATAGGATGATCATACTTTACTTTTAGGTATTCTAGGGTTTGTTTAATCCAGATTACATGAGTGCAACAATATGCATAAAGAGTATATTCAGCTTCCGTTATAGATAGTGATATGGAGGATTGTTTTTTACTTAGCCATGATACAAGACATTTTCCTAGGAAGAATGCTCCTCCACTAGTGCATTTCATGTCATCCGCACTTCCATCCCAATATGCATCAACATATGTTGTTAAGGTGAAGTTTTATTCTTTTGGATACCATAATCCAAAGTCCAAGGTACCTTTGAGATATCTGAAAATTCTTTTAGCTTCTTTCATATGAGTCTCTTTAGTTTCATATTGAAATTTGGCCACTAATCCTACAACTTGCATGATATGTGGTCTTGTTTTTGTTGCATATAATAGGCTACCAATCATTGATGTATACATAGTTTTGTATTCTTATGATGATTCATCATATTTTCATAGTTTTCATCATATAACCATAGGAGTGCTCATAGGTTTACATTCTTCCATCTGAAATTTCTTCAACATTTTTTTAATGTATTTAGTATGAGCTATGAATATGCCTTTTTCTGATTGTGAAACGTTTAAACCCAAGAAGAATGTTAGTTCACCAATCATTGACATTTCAAACTCTTTTTTCATTTATGTAGTAAATTGTTTGCTTAAAGGATTTTGATTACTCCCAAAGATGACATCATCCACATAAACTACAACAATAATCATATTATGATTTTCAATTTTAATGTAAATATTGTTGTCAATAGCTCCTCCTTTGTATCCTTGTTATTGTAGATGATTATAAAGTCTTGAAAACCATGCCCTAGGGGATTGTTTGAGACCATATAATGCTTTCTTTAATTTTCAGACATAGTCTTTATTTTCTTATAACATAAATCCCTCAGGTTCTTTTATATAAACGTCTTCTTCTAGATTTCCATTTAAGAATGTTGATTTGACATCCATTTGATATATTTTAAAGTTTTTGAAACATGCAAATTCCAAGAACATTCTGATATCTTCTAATCTGGCCACTAGGGAAAATGTTTCCTGAAAATCAATCCCTTCTGCTTGGGAATATCCTTTGCACACTAGCCTTTCTTTATTCCCAATAACTTGACCATATTGATAAAATTTATTTTTGAAAATCCACTTGGTACCTACCACATTTTTTTCTATTGGTCTTGGGACAAGATTCCAGTTCTCATTCTTTTTTATTTGATCCAGCTCTTCATTCATGGCTTTGATACAATCTTCATCTTTGTTGGCCTCTGTAAAAAATTTCGGTTCTATTAGAGAGAGCACTGCTTGTTCTGATCCAAATTTTAGTTTTCTTTTAGTTTCCACCCCAACACTTTTGTTTCGTATGATTTGTCTTTCAGGATGATTTAACTGTACTCTTCTTGAAGGTTCTTTTGTATTTTTTCTTGGTGATTCTTCCTCTTCCCTTTCATTTTACGATTCTTCATCTTCACTTTGTGATTCTTCTTCTTTCCTTTGTGATTATTCTTCTTCAGGTTGTGATTCTTCTTGGATTTCTTTAACTTATTCATCATCATCATTGTTTCTTCCCTTTTTATTAGATTGAGATTTGATTCTTCTTGATTTTAGATCATCCACCTTCACATTTTCACTTTCCACAATTTTACGCAACCTCATATTGTAGCATTTGTAATCCTTTTTAATGGATGAGTAACCAAGAAATATTCCTTCATCTGATCTAGAATCAAATTTTGTTAGATTATTATCATCTCTTTTATATAACATTTTCTCCCAAATACTCTGAGATGTTTGATTGTTGATGGTCTTCCAAACCACAACTCATATCGTGTTTTGTCATGGTTAACTCTCACTTGTGCTCTATTAAGTATATGTATTTTTTTACACACTGATTTTCTCCAATAGGTATCAGGGAGTTTGGCTTCATTTAACATGATTATGGTTACTTCTTGAACAATTCTATTTTTTCATTTCAACAACTCCATTTTGTTGAGGAGTTCTTGGGGCTAAAAAATTACTTTTAATTCCATGATATTCATAAAAACCATTAAATTCATTTGAGGTAAATCCCCCTCCATTATATGATATTAGGCACTTTATCTTCATATTGGTTTCAATCTCAACATGTGCTTTGAAGACTTTGAATTTGTTGAGTGCTTCTGATTTTTGTTTAAGGAAGGATACCCAGGTCATTCTTGTATAGTAATGAATGAATAGAATGAAGTAATGTTTAGCTTGTATACTCTTGGCTCTTGTTGGTCCACACAGGTCAGTGTGAACAAGTTCCAAAGATTTTGATGTAGATTATTCCTTTGTCTTGAATCTTACTCTTGTCTATTTTCCAAGTTGGTAGTGCCTACAAATAGAGTTTGAAGGTTTATTAATCTTTGGTATATCTCTCATAACTTCCTTCTTACCAACTTTTATCAATTGTAAGAACCTATGTGTCCCACTCTTTTGTTCCATAACCAACTTTCATCTACTTGGATCATGCAACACCTTTCTTCTTGTTCTATGTTTAAGATATATACATCGCTTGTTGTTCTTGGTGCAATAGCTACTAATTTTCATGAACCTTCTCTAATTTCACATTTTTGAGAGTCAAATATGAGTATGTGACCTTGATCACATGTTTGGCTAACACTGAAGAGATTAGGTTTCACGTTTTCAACCAACAACACATTTTCTGCTTCGGCTTTGTTATTCCCCAGGATTACCATAACTTTTCCAAGTATCTTGGAAAAGAAATCAACTCCAATTGTAAACTTTCCTTTTTCTTTTCTTTCTAGACAAAGAAATTTGTTTTGATCTTCTGTCATTTGTTTAGAACATTGTTGATGCTTGAATCCGTCAGGACCAAAACAAAAACCTCACGAGGATATGAATCCTCCAACATTTTTGTAGAGGTTGTACTCATCTTTGGCCTATGATATTCTTAATAATATTTAGATCAAGAAATAATACAGGACATTAAGATAGTCCAATATTTTATGCTCAAAGAATGTTTAAATGTTGAAAAATAATTTTTTTATAGAAGAGAATTCTTAAGAAATAGACGAGGAATCCCACACATCACAGATTACAAAAAATAAGCAAAATTTCCTCACATCCATCATAGTGAAAATAAAAATTTATTATCACAGCAAAATAAAAGAAGATGTTTTGGACACATAAGAGAAATTTTATAGAGTAAAATGCTTGTATAGCTCAAACTAAGATTATGATATATCAATTTCAAACACTTTATACTCAAAACTCAAAGTTATAAAATACAGTCAAAATTGATCCTAAATTAGTTCTCTAGGATTTCTCAAAAATAATAAAGTATGTTACAATGATTTGAAATTTAAAGGATTTGGTCCAAAGGATTGGGATTGGGGCTCCCATGGACCATAAAGAAAACATATACAAGAACATAGAACGCAGAAGGAAGAAAGTGGGCAGATGTCGAACAACAAAATCTGGAAAGAAGACAAAGAGAAATTTATCAGAATTCGGTTATACCTTTCTATTCAAAGAAGAAGATTAACTGGATGAAAACCGATAAAGAAAGAAGCATGTGATCAACATGGACTTACTATGATGGTATATCTCTCCTTCATTTTCTTGTTGTTCCTTCTTTTATACTCTTGTTGGTTGAGGTTTGATTACCGGTGATAACTACCTCTACTAGAATTTCATAAATCTTGGCGGTTGAGTTATTCAACCATTCTTGGATAAAGTACTTCAATGGAGCAAAGACTACTTCTTGTTTCATATTAACATTAAACAATTCCTTTTAAATTTCCCTAATATCAATAGATAAATTTTGTAATATATTCTCAATGTCTTCATTTTTATTTGTGTATTCGACAAGCCAATTGTCAATGTCATCATGTGTAAATTCCATCATATTATCAAACTTTTCAGTTGATGTCCTTTTTAATTCTTCAACTTTCTCTTAGAAATGTTGTTGAGTCATGAGGATAGAATTTGAATGATACATAGGGTTCGAGACTTCAATGGTAGTTCCAACAATATCCAAATCAAGGATTTTTAAATATGCTTCATTTTTCTTTCTTGATAAGTTAGTCAATTGAGTTATCATACCTTTAATACATTCTTTCTTTCCATCCAACATGATTTCAATTGTTTGATGTAGCTCGGAGAAGGTAGATTTTCTTGATTTCTTGTTTTCTCTTTCATTTCCGAAACTTTTATTGTAAACATCAGAACTTGTCAGTGTAGAACGCTTCATCATTTTTCAAATCTATGTTTAAATATTCCTAGGTATTTTGAATTCTTAACCCAAGAGAAGAAAAACCCTTTTCCATATCCCACGGTTCTACAATTAATGACAATTGTTTCTTAATATTTTGTTCAATGAAATGTCAGGTGGCAGTGATTAAACTGGAAATTCCTTTGACCCTTGAACTTGGTTCTAGGTTTTCTTGAAGAACTTTTTCAGGGCGAATCATAGCAACGGGATAAGCCATAATAGGTGGAGGTAATTCAATTATTTAATTATTTCTTTTGAATGGGAATTCTCTTCTTCCATGTGTGCAATTGAGACATCTAGTGCATCCCCTGTGACTCTATGAATAGATGATAATTTTGAAGGTAACATATCTCGAGTATCAATGGTAGACCGTAGCTTCCTCCTCTTACTCTTTGTAGTTCTCTAAAAAACTAATTTCTTATATTCTTTATCAAAAGATGCATTTTCTATAGAAAATGTTTCCTGATCCGAAAATGTCTCATACTGGATCATGAGTGCGGAGACATGGTGTACGTTTTCTTTAGTTGATACTTCTACATCTAGGAAAGTAATGATTTCAATATCTACATCAAAATCCATTTTCCATATTTCCAAATTAACTTAAATCTATACTATAAATTAATTTAAAATTTAATTATTTCATGATTAAATCTAAATTAATTCATAGTTAAAGTATTTCAATAATTAATAATTAATTATATTTAAAGATTAATACAATTTAAAAGATTAAAATATATAAAATTTAAATCCAACTATATAAAATTTAAAATATATATTATATATAAAGTATATAATATTTAAAATTAAAATCCTAATATTGAAAATTTAAACCCTAAAGTAATTTGTATAAGAGCATGAATGGTTTCCCTACTTCAATTTCTCTTCCCTCTTTTTAATATACTTCAGTTTCCCATCCATATTTCATATGTCAATTTCTTAATAAAATGGTTTTAACTATGCTGAGAAAGCACCTATCATATACTAATGGCTTTAACTAACCTCTCAATAGCTCCTTCAAGAAAGCACTAATTTATACTAACTCAATAATTTGTAAAACGAAAAACCATTGGAGAGGCCACCTATATAATGAGATCGTGGTTTATATATTGAGAATATCGAGAAGATAGTTAACACAACGGTAAGCAACAGTCCAACAATTGCTCCAACAAAATATAGACTTCTCCACGACGATTATTGCAATATCACAAATAGTCAATAAAAAGTAAACAAATAAATACAAGTCATTAAATATAGTGAATGAGAATTTTTAGTGCTCAAAGTATGAATGCCCTCCACAAAACATTGTATATGCAACCATCTATTAAACAATAAAATTGTGTGTAACCAAATGTTTATGAATACTTTGTGAGCAACAATAAACTTACACCGCTATAATTAATTGAATAACTCAATTTTTAATGCTCAAAGTATGAACGCCCTCCACAAAACATTGTATATGCAAACATCTATTAAACAATAAAATTGTGCGTAACCAAATGTTTATGAATACTTTGTGAACAACAATAAACTTACACCGTTGTAATTAATTGAATAACTCAATGTAGACCATGCCTGAAGTGAACAATGGTTGTTATAAAGTGTCTTGGACTATTATCAGATTTATCTCACACATATTTTGAATACGAGTACTGTAATGAAATCCACGTAACAAATATGCATTCATATTAGAATGCAAAGTAAGTATGCTACGAATGAAACAAATGTTGCAACAAATTGGTAGACTTAGGATGCATTTATATTAGTAAATCCACACATAATAACAGTTTTCCAGATGCAGTTCGAGCCTCATAATTCAAATATAGTGTATGTGTGCAGGTATACGTCACTCATTTTGAGAGACAGGTGTTATTTTGGTAAAACGTTATTCGATCCTTAACCACTTTAGGGCCAAAAATATATCCATCCGTAACATCTCTACACACATATTAGCCCGAGTCTTGGAAACGTCATGGTTCGCAACTGTAATCAGCTGGTTCTAATTTTTAGTTTTTCTCAAGTAATCATATTGTATTTCACTTTTGAAATCTTGTTGATAATGGGAGAAATAAAACCGCATGTAGTGTTCATCCTGTCCTTGGCTCAGGGCCATCTCATACTATAATCAGAAAGAAAAAACTTAAAACCCTATTCTTAAAACCTAAATGCCTAAAATCTTAAACCCCGATGATTAAAAATTAAACACCTAAAAAATTAATACCCGATGCTTAAAGAATATATATGACACTAAAAACTTAAAACAAAAATTCTGATACCTGTGCGTAAAATTAAGCCAGAGAAAGTGTGATATGATATGAATCTAACTATATGGGACACACATGCAATTTAAATAGGTAGGCAGACAAGGACGCACACATGAAATTTAAATCGACAGACAGATAGACATGGGCGCAATTTAATACACACAGACAGGGATGTACATGCAATGTAAATACATATATTTAATGGACATAGGAATATAAAAGAAAATACAAACACTACTACATTGGGCACAAATTATGACAAAATATTACGACGGTTTAAAATTTCACCAACCTTCCAAGTTGGTTGGTAGAGTGACCAATCCCCAATTATCATTCGGGTGTTATGATGCAATGGTGTTCTTATGAAATCTTGATTTCAATTCTCTTTCAAGAAGAGAAACATTGAATTGATCAGACTCTACATAGCTGAGATTTTGAAGGTTAGTACTTAAAATTTTTCTATGTGATTTAATAATTTGGTGCTATTGAACTATTTTATGGTTTATTTTCACTCCTTAAATCAAATTTTATGGTTTATTTTAACTCCTTAGAAAGATTTTATGGTTTATCCACTTTTGATAGAGTAAAAAGATTACTATGGTTTATCCACTTTTGATAGAGTAAAAAGATTACTGATTCAACTACAATCACTCTAATTAGACTCAATCACTCTAATTTTGTTCTTATATTTCATGGAACTTCTTGAATATCTAAGTATCCTTGCCTTAGTAAATTTACATTTAGGGTTTCCTCCATGAGTCAGAAAAGAACCAACTAGAAGTGAAGAGCAGTGTTTTTTTTGTTGATATTGGGCATCAATACTCTGGTGTATCCCTAAATATACCCTAATTTTTATTAGGGACTTAATATTATATAGTGTGATTTTGGTTGATAATTGATCCACCTCCTCTTATTAATGTTTCATGCTTTTAGGATTCATGCTTTGTCCCTTATTTTTTCTGAACATGTTGTATAATTTTCATTACAAATATCTAAATATATACCAAATTAT
>JZKD02S1056753.1:1497584-1511491 GCA_000966675.3 Picea glauca
ATCTACAATACATTTTAGAGGGTGCATTATAAGTCATTTGAAAGGTTTTTATGTTATCTAAAATGGGGTGTTAGAATATTTTTTCCTAGTTTGGGAGATATAATCACTAGAAGCAACACAACTCTATAACATGGTGACGCTACCTCTCTCTTGAGTTTGAACATGTATTTTCTTTCTCCATGGTCCATATTCCATATTTGACCTTCATGAAGTTATCCCATATTTCTTGGGATTTGTATTGCACCCTTGAATCTGTTATGCACATCCTTTCTAATGGTTTGGGCTTCAAGCCATCCTTTGGCCCCATTCAAATCATCTTGGAAAAAATTTCGACCCACTTTGCCTCATTTGTTGCAAAACCCAAAAGGCTCCTTTCCATTACATCCAAGGAACATGGGAATTTAAGAAAACATTATAGACCACAACATTTTGTTCAAGCCGAGGATCTCAATGTAGAAATTCCACATTATTAGCTTGGAAGGACACACATCACATGAAAGACATCCAATGCTTCTACCGACCAACTCACCTTTCGAAGAACATAAATCAATGTTGTATAGACATACCTCCATTGAAAGCCCTTATGTTGCACTAGATGGCTTGGAAATGTTCATTTGATAGAGCCAACTTATCACTTGTTGTCATTGAAACTACCTTACTACATCCTTGTTGAATTCTCTGATTCTCGGATCTGATAGTTATTGTTTTATAATTTCAATGCAAAATTTCGTTTCATGCCACAATTATCATAGAATAACTATACACTAAGAATCTCAACTATTACAATGCAACATAAATAACAAGATCTAGAAATATTAACCATGCACAGTAGACACAAGAACACAATAATTTATCCTAGGAAAACCAAAACCAAGCTTGGAAGAAAACCCAACAACATCTCTTATAGAAGAATCAATTCAAGAGTTTACAAGTTTATTACCATCAAAATAGACCAAGAGATATCAAAGAGTCACCCCCCCAGCCTAGCGCAACTCCCAAGAAGTTGCACATAATATAGAATACCAAGAACTTCAAGTTGCAATGAATTTTACCCTGAATTTTACAAAACACATTATACCAAAACTTAAAAAGGGATTACTTAATTTGTGAATGTTTCATTTGTGACGAAATTTTATTTTATTTCTGAATGTTCCATTTGCTAATTTTTTCTCGATGTTTCATTTCCAAATATTTTCTAATTTGTATGTGTCAATGTTTCATTTGATAATATTTTCCAATATTCCATTAGTTTGTAACATCCCGCTCTGGCACACTGAGCGAACTTATTCTTTCAGGACACTTGCTCGCAAGTGATCCGGATTATTATGCTATTAAAACATTTGATTTTGATTATGAGGCATTATGGGTTGATGACATGTTGTACTGCATTGACATAGACAAGTGCTATTAACTCAGTTTACTGAGTGTGTAGGATCTTGGATCTTGAGGATGTAGAGGCATCGATGGAACCCCTTGGACTCCGGATCGAATCAGGGAGTGTACCATTAGGGTTTGATTGTTTTACTGTGATATTAGTGAATATAATTAGATGATATGATATGGATATGTTCTGACATGATTTGTTGATGATCCAGGTGGACGATAGCTTGTCGACCAGACTCACATGTGGAGTAAAGGGGTCATGCACGACTACTAGATATGTTGAGGGAGAGGTGTGGACAACATCCCTACCACAACCTACTATCACTCCCACCGTGGCTCCAACTATAGGTTAACGTTTACCTACTTCGAGAGGATCCACGATGTCGTGAGGGCAGACTGCGACAGTCAGTCACGATGATTCTAAGGGGCGTGAAATAAGGCGGGGCCCTTATTCCTTAGAGGCCCTTAGTCTCCCACAAGTTCACCTAGAAGAGTATTGACTCCAGGGGTTATTGATGTCTACCAAGTCAGTCGAGAGGCGAGTGGCACCCTTGAAGCACGTGGTGCATCATGAAGGGCATGTCACGTAAGAAAAATGGAGAAAGGCGAGTGGCACCCTTAGAGCACGTAGTGCGTCCTGAAGGGCACATCGTGAAAGAGAAATAGATTAAGGCGAGTGGCACCCTTGGAGCACCTAGTGCGTCCTAAAGGGCACGTCACATTGTTGATTGATAGAGGAATGAAGCTAGATGGCCTTAGGTCGAATAATGTGTCAAGAATTTTTTAAAACAAATTCACTAATCAAATGTCGCCTAGTACGAAAATTTAAGGTGTAAGTCTAAACTATGCTAGTGGTAAAATTTTATCTATCTATAAAAAAAATATATAATAATAATAAAAATAAAAACAACATAAATAATAATTATACTCTTCGTTAAATCTTGTAACACAAAGGGAGTAAGAAATTAAATTGATTCATAACAAAAAAAAGTATGTTGGATTAAAATTTAAAAAAGGGGAATTAATCGTTTTATTATTTTATGATAATTTAATATATACAATTAAAAGAGAAAAGGGAAAAAGGGGTTAATTTCCACACCTTCATTTTTGAGTTCTAAATAAAAGGGGAAAGAGGGAAAATCTAAAATATTAGGAAACTAGGAAAAGAGGTAAACATAAAAAGGGAAAAAGGGGAACATAGGGGAAAAAGTGGAAGGTCAAACTTAGTAAAGCATCTACCATTTAAGACCTTTCTAATTTAAACAGAACTAGCAATTTAATAGTTGGGGAAGGTCATTAAAACCTGTAAGAGAATTTGGGGGACACCTAGGAGTGATTCTAGGAGTAACTCTAGGTGGGTGAGGGAAATAAAGATAATTAATTAATTAAAGAAATTAATTTATGGAGGAATGAAGGGGATGGGTGACACTTGTACAGGGAGGAATTTTTAGGAATTAAATTTTAAAAACTTAATTAAACGAGATTTTAGGAAAGTAAGGAACCACGAAACTCTATATAATGAAGGGAGGAGATGGAGGTTGGAGCTCTTTTGTTTGCGTAGCGTTACGCTGCAAAAATATCTACTTGGCTGCCTTAACTTGTGGGAGTTGGGATACCCAGCTCAGTGAGGAGTGGTAGCTCGGCCTTGCGAGGTGAGCTGGGAGATAGTCGAAATATCTAGATAGTGAGTGTGTGGCCCCTTTACAGCTCGGGGGGCTAAGGGGGAAGAAGAGTACCCCTAGCATTGGTTAGGAGGTACCGGTGAAGTCTCATCAGTTGACACACAGGACGTCCACTTTGAATAGGAAATGGTATGCTTTCGTCGTTTTGTATTGTAAATTGTTTTAGAACTTATGCTTGAATCTACATTTTTTTACTTGGGTAAGTGAACTGATTGTCTAGATGGTTTTCTGAAATTTTATTAGCCTAGCTCAATGATAGATTGACTCCCATGGCTTCATTTCCCCACACATCTTGACCACCTTTCTGTATTGATTGTGACCTTTGTGGTTGTTTATCCCTCGTCCCTAGCTCACTAGTCCTTGCCTGAGCAGTCGGCCAAGAGCCTAATCTACAGTCGTCGCCTTAGCGTTAAAAGAAATTTGGATCTCAACGCCCCACTTTTCTGTGTGAGGATGATGAGCAAAGGACGTTCCTGTCAGTTGTCTACCTCTGATGGTTGTCCTTGGCTGATTTTTGTCTTGTGCCTTGATGCGGATATTCAACCCAATGATTATTGATTGATGATGAGAGTTTATCTTTTTCTTGTCTGTGTATTAACGAGTTGTAGAGTGATTACGTTTTTATTCTTCTATGATGTTGAATCGAACTAGAACGTCTCCCTTTTACATTGAATGGTCTGTCTTCTCTTTACATCTTACAGAAAATCGTTTTATTCCTTTATTTCCTAGGATGTTGTACAACGATTTGCTTTTATATTATTGACAGCAATGTAATTCCCCTTTTGGTGTAGTTTTTGTTATATTCGGTATCCTGACATTCGAAAAACGTTTTAAATTCCCTGTCTGCATTCTTTTTTTATATATTGGGAAACCTGGCAATGGAAAAATGTGTTGATTAACCCTGTTTGCGTTTGTAATGGGAATTCCAAGAATTGGAAAAACGTTTAATTATCCCTGTCTGCATTTTTTATATTTGTCATCCTGGCAATGGAAAAATGTGTTATATAACCCTGCAATTTATGAATTTTATGGAAAAGTTTTGTTTTATTAAGACTACGTTTTGGCCACTAGTTGTAACTACGTCTTGCCCTTCGTATCTCTGTCGTTTTCCTTTAGTAAGACTAAAAATGTTGCTTATTAAGACTACATTTGGTCACTAGTTAGGACTGCGTTTTTCCCCTGTTATTTATTGGGCATTGCCATCTTTAAAAATTGAATTCGTGGTTGGTGTATAACTGGCAATTTGGCAACTTGTGAAGTCTACTTTCATTTTTTAATTGCTAGGTGAGTTGCCACTTATCTCTGCATCTTCCTCATTCCCTCATGAGCTACCTCCATTCGTTGATGAACCCCCCAATGCCAGTCGCTTCCTTACTTCTCCTTGGCAGCGAGTTGTGCGTGTAAATTCATATGGCGTATTTAATGACGCTATCCATGGCAGAGATTGGGCGACTGTGGTGTAACTTCCTTTTATTTACTATTGCGATTTTAAATTACCCTTGCTAGCGGATTTGGTGGTTGCGTGGAAGGCTGGGCTGGATATTAAATTATTGCAGTCTATTGTAAGTTTGAGCTCTGTAAAATATTTCTCTTTACCCAAGTTTTGTTAATACTCTAATGATATATGTACACCTTAGAAGTTCTCTACTGTCTGGCTCCATTTTGAATTGAAGTTATTCTATGCGTAGTGTTGTTTTATTGTGATGCTAGTTATGGAGTGAATAATTAATTCATTAACACACTTGTATGGTTAGATGATATTTTTTTTATTTCACATATTAATTATCCTGATATTTATATTTCTTTGTTCTTGATCTTACCCAATCTAAACTTCTACTAAATGATATTGTTGATCTTTTACTCATAATATCCTTGTCTTTTCTACTAGTAGTTGTTGCATAGTTATGTAGATTGGGAACTCAACTTGCATAATAAGGTGATATCACCATCTATTGAATACATGTATTCCATTAAAGTAGATTTGGGTAATTTAGATGATAATTACATGGCTGAGATCCAACCACTTTAATGATGACCAATTTTCCTTAAACCACCTAATTATTTGATCAACTTGAATAGGTAATGGGAATAATCCCCTTAAACTAAGTCAAGTGTACTCAAAGATTTAAGGGACTATTATGTTCACCCTTGTTGATTACTTAGGACTTGACTTTTAGGACAACTTTGTCATTTAGATAATGAAGCAGCATATAATCGCTTTTAAAAGATGAGCAGTGCACCTACTTTGATAGACACGTACCGTGCGGGGAAGCATGTTGTTTGTTGAGTTCGGTTAGTTCACACTTGATAACGTTGAAGTCTTTAGTAACCTTACTTTAGTATACCCTTCACGCCTAGACCTCTTACTTAACCTTAGGGCCTTGTGGATGTCGTCGAGTCATTTTTGGATTGTGCATCTGTTGAGCATTGTCTTCATGCTTCTTGTTTAGCCATTGCTTGGGGGCATAGGCATAGTCTTCCTGTTAGTTATTTTGGTTCCTAGAGTGTCAGTTTATCTAGAGTCCTCAGTCCAGATATGATGTGTTGTTCCAAGGTCATTGACGCGTCTATCGCCTGGGCATGACATGATTCCTAATCAAGGAATCATGGCGTGCCCTATTGGATAGATGTGAATGAGAACTTGGATGGAGCAGTGTGTTCTATGTGAGTGTTGTCAAGCGTTGCCAGTTGGTTTATGGCGCATGGGTTGAATGCCTTCAAGCATTGGGTTCACGCGCCTAGAGGCTCTAGTCCTTGTTGTCTAGGTTGTTGTGTCAGGCTGAGGATGTTGTCCCTTAGCTTGTAGGCGTGGTCGTGTTGTGTCGGGTGGGTAGTCGTTCGTCCTTGCTGTTCTATGCATATTTCACCCCATTTCCCTTATGCCTGTGTGTGGAGTCTTAATTGTTGTTGCCTTTTCTATGGGTGTGGTGCTCATCGTCAGCTATGTCATCTAGCTGTAATCGTCATTGTTCTCCTGTTGAAAAAAAAATGCACTTTTGTTTCTCTTGTAGACGTAACGATGGGGCCATTACATAGGGTATCAGAGCGGGTTCAACCCTGCGATTGTGAATCACCAGGATTTCCACTGTAATAACCTGTAAGTTTTAACCCTTGCATTAATTGAAAACCTTAGTGTGTCCTTGGGGGATCACATTTAGAGGACGCCTCAGAGTTTCGCGACTTGGTGCCGTGGAAGGAGATGCAACACCTCTAGAAGTTATTGCATGCTCGGATTCGAACCCCCAATGGGAAGCATAAGTCCTTGGGATAGATTCACTAGTTGTAAGGGAGATGATGGTCGGACAAGGCCCTTTCAGTTTTTATCAAAGGGCCTTGATTCACCATCAGTGTTGAGTTGAGGCAAGGGCACCTGTACCTCGGAGGGTCCACAACACGCCCTAGAAAGTACCGTTTGCTTCCACCAAGAACAAGACAAAGTTGATTTCTAGCATCCACGAGTGTCACGGACGATGGTGCCTTCGAGGCACGGCTGTAGAGGAAGGCATGGTGCTTCATGCTTCACGCTTATGACCTCCAGCATGAAGGTCCACGTGGTGATCTTTCAACTGAAGGGGAGTGCACTTCTATGGCGGAAGACGCTCCTACCACTTTTGAATCTGACCGTAGATGACGTGTCATGGGAACGGTTCCAAGAGTGGTATATTTCTGAGGAATTTTTTGAGCGTCAGCTTAACAAGTTCGATGCCTTGCAACAAGTCAGTCACACTGTGCCTGAGTGTGAGGCTCATTTTAGAGTGTTTATGTATGCTCCACATCTTTTCCCAGAAACTTAAGTTCAAGGAGTTTCGAGTTGGCCTTATTGTTAGAATTCAGCTTCTACTTCGGGTACCAGTATTATTGGACTGAAGAAAGTGTGTTGGATGTGTGGGGAGCCACACTACCATTATGACTACCCAGTGGAGAGGACTAGAGCATCCGGATCAGTTGGACCCACTATCGTGGGAGATATGGGGAAGGCCCATCGGCTTCATGCAGCTGTGAATAACCACCAGGCAGAGCATCAGTCGACTATGCTCGAGATGACAGGTACCGTTGCTGACCAGACCCTTAGTATTTTGATAGATCCCAGTGCTACCGAGAGTTTCATTTTTGGTGCAACGCTAAAAAGGATTAAGGTAAAGGACGTCGAACAGGACAAGTTTAGCTTCATAGAGATGGCTTCGGGAGCCAAACAGAAGGTTGGAGGAATGGTTATAGGTTGTGCCCTTAACCTGGGAGAGTTTGTCATGAGGGACACCCTGTACGTCACGATCTTAGGATCTTATGACGTCGTGATTTGTATGGACTGGTTGGAATCGCATGAGGCAATACTCAACTGTAAGACGAAACGATTGAGCTTTTTCGATGATGAGGGACAGAGATGTGTGATTGTAGTTCAGAACTAGGGGGTCTCCCTGAGGTTCATCTCTTCCTTGCAAGTTAGGAAGAGCATGCGCAAGGGACGCAAGCTTTATGTGATCCTTGCATTAAACGAGAAGGGAGTAGCGGAAGGTCTAGAACACCTTCCGGTGGTGAGAGAGTTTGCAGATGTATTTCCGGAGGAGTTACCTGGGATGCCGCTAGAGAGGGAATTGGAGTTTACTATAGACCTAAAATCAGGAACTAAACCGATAGTGAGAACACCTTATCAGATGTCGACCCCAGAATTACAAGAGTTAAGAATGCAACTGAAGGAATTGTTGGAGCTGGGACTGATACGTCCTAGTGTGTCATTGTGGGGTGCACCTACTATTTTCATATGAAAGAAGGATGGGTTGTGGAGGCTCTGCATTGAGTACCGTCAATTGAACAAGGCCATGATCAAGAATAAATATCCATTACCGAGGATTGATGATCTGTTCGATCAAATGAAGGGTGCGACGATGTTCTCCAAGATTGATTTGCGATCAGGGTATCACCAGTTATGGATCAAGGAGGATGATGTCCCTAAGACTACCTTTAAGATGAGGTTTGTACATTACGAGTTTACTATTTTACCGTTTGGACTGACAAATGCCCCAGGGGTATTTATGAGTTTGATGAATGGGGTGTTCTGCGAGTACTTGGATGAGTTCATCCAAGCATTCATTGACAATATTTTGATCTACTCTCGAACAACGGAGGAGCATGACGAGCACTTGTGCTTGGTACTACAGTGTCTGCGAGAACACAAATTGTATGGGAAGTTGTCCAAATGCTCATTTTATCAATCGAAGATTCACTACTTAGGGCATGTCATCTCTAGCGAAGGCATCGCAGTGGATCCAGCAAAGGTCGAGGCTATCATGGAATGGCCTGCACCGACAAATTTCCTGGAAGTGCGTAGCTTCATGGGTTTAGCAGGCTACTATTGATGGTTCGTCGAGGGGTTTTTGAAGATAGCAAATCCAATCACGGAATTGCAGAGGAAAAAAAAGAAGTTTGTTTGGACCAAGAAATGCACGGAAGCATTTCAGAGGCTCAAGGAGTTGTTGACAACAACACTGATACTAAAGGTCCCTGACATGGGCGCGGAATTCTTGGTATGCACTGACACATCCAAGGAAGGCTTAGGAAGATTCTTAATTCAAGACGGACGAGTGATTTCTTGCATCTCGCGGAAACTGAGAAGGCATGAGGAGAACTATGCGACACACGATTTGGAGTTGTTAGCCATCGTATATGCCTTGAAGGTTTGGAGACACTACCTTGTTGGATGGAAATTTGAACTAAAGTCTGACCACTATGGACTACAACACATCTTTACGTAAGGCGACTTGAATGCACGACAACGACGTTGGTCAGAATTGCCTAGTGAGTACGACTTCAAGATTACTTACATAAAAGGGGCAGTGAACCGAGTAGCAGATGCATGCAGTTAGAGAACACACATCTTTTTGGGGTTGCCTATTCAGAATAATCTACGTGAAAGGATTCTAACTTTATAGCATGATGATGACTGGTACAAAGAGGTCGAGAGTTTTATCAAACAAAACAAAATGATGGTACCACGATTTGAAGGATTTTCATTTGATAGCGATGGTTTATTGAGGTTTAAAAATCAGATCTACGTACCATTGAACGATGAGTTGAGGATGTTGATCCTAAGAGAGGCTCATAGAGCAGTTTACTTGGCTCACCTGGGAGTCATGAAGATGAGGGAAGACCTTAAACCCTTATTTTTCTAGAAGGGAATGAAGGTAGACATAGTCAACTACGTGGCCAGATGTCTAGAATGACAACAGGTAAAGGCTGAACATAGACACCCAGTAGGATTACTACAACCACGCGATATTCCGGAATTGAAATGGGAGGTTATTTCGATGGATTTCCACTGAAGACAAGGAGACATGACTCAATTTTTGTAGTAGTAGTATACACTCCGATGAAGACTGCTCACTTTGTTCCTGTGTGTATGACGTATCAGGCACCTGACATAGCTATATTTTTCATCAGTGACATTGTGAGGTTGCATGGCATGCCTAAGAGGATTATATCTGATCAAGGATCAGTGTTTACTAGACGATTTTGGATGAGTTTCCAAGAGGCCTTGGGAACCCAACTTAACTTCAGTACTGCGTATCACTCGAAGACTAACGGGTAGACCGAATGAATGAACCATACCTTGGAGGACATGTTGCGCATGTATGTGATGGAACAACAAAAGGGTTGGGAAGGATTCTTTTCACTGGTGGAGTTCGCTTACAACAACAGTTACCAAAGAAGTATTAAGATGGTGCCTTTTGAGTTTCTCTATGGGTGACCATGTCAGATGCCTTTGAGTTGTGATTGGTTTGAGGATAGGGTCCTGGTGGGACCAAAATCGATCCAAGAAATGGAAGAGCAAATGCAAACAATAAGACAAAGGATCCAGGAAGTGCAGGATCGACATAAGAGTTATGTCGATGTGCGTCATGTTGACCATAGTTACGATGTGGCGATCGAGTATTCTTGTGGTTGAAAACTGCATAAGAGTTCGATCCAGTTGGAAAAAGGGGCTAAACTATCTCCTAGGTTCGTCGTAACCTATGATATTGTGGAAAGGAGAGGCTCGTGGCCTATTGACTAGCCTTGCCTGATTCTTGAGGCATTTTGCTCAATGTATTTCATGTCTCCGTTTGAGGCATTTGGTTTAGTGATCCAACACATGTTTTTACTTGAGCACTTGGTGGGTGTCAGATGAGGGGGCGCTCACGGTCGAGTCGATCCGCATCTTGGATCATCGCATTCGACAGCTACGGCATTGAACGGTGGAGTAGGACAAGGTCCAATGTGACAGCTATAGTCCTCACTCGACGATCTGGGATGACGCATATGATATGCGCTAACAGTTTCCATTTTTGTTTGATAGATAGGATTATAATACTGTGATACACTTTATTTCGGCATTTATACCATGAAACTTTGGGACAAATTTTAGACCAAGAGGGGGTATATGTAACATCCCACTCTGGAACACTGAGCGAACTTATTCTTTTAGGACACTTGCTCGCAAGTGATCCAGATTATTATGCTATTAAAACATTTGATTTTGATTATGAGGCGTTATGGGTTGATGACATGTTAAACTGCATTGACATAGATAGGTGTTATTGACTCGATTTACTGAGTGTGCAGGATATTGGACCTCGAGGATGCAGAGGCATCAATGGAACCCCTTGGAATCCAAATCAAGTCAGGGAGTGTACCATTGGGGTTTGATTGTTTTACTGTGATATTAGTGCATTTGATTAGATGATATGATATGGATATGTTCTGACATGATTTGTTGATGATGCAGGATGACAATAGCTTGCCGACCAGACTCACATGTGGAGTAAAGGGGTCACGCATGACTACCATATATGTTGAGGGAGAGGTGTGGATAGCAGCCCTGCCACAACCTACTAGCACTCCCGCCATGGCTCGAACTGTAGGTTAACATTTACCTAGTTCGAGAGGACCCACGATGCCATGAGGGAAGACTGCGCTAGTCACTCACGATGATTCTAAGGGGTGAAAAATAAGGCAGGGGCCTTATTCCTTAGAGGCCCTTAGTCTCCCACAAGTTCACCTGGCGGAGTATTGACTCCAGGGGTTATTGACATCTACCAAGTCAGTCGAGAGGCGAGTGGCACCCTTGGAGCACGTGGTGTGTCCTGAAGGGCACGTCGTGCAAGAAAAATGGAGAAAGGTGAGTGGCACCCTTGGAGCACGTCATGCAAGGGAAACATATTAACGCGAGTGGCACCCTTGGAGCACGTCATGCAAGGGAAACAGATTAACGCGAGTGGCACCCTTGGAGCACCTAGTGCGCCCTGAAAGGCACGTCGCATTGTTGATTGATAGAGGAATGAACCTAGATAGCCTTAGGATGAATAATGTGTTAAGAAATTTTTAAAACAAATTCCCTAATCAAATGTCCCCCAGTACGAAAATTTAAGGTCTAAGTCTAAACTATGCTAGTGGTAAAATTTTATCTATCTATAAAATATATATATATAATAATAATAATAAAAAAAAAAACATAAATAATAATTATACTCTTCGTTAAATCTTGTAACACAAAGGGAGTAAGAAATTAAATTGATTCATAACAAAAAAAAATCTGTTGGATTAAAATTTAAAAAAGGGGAATTAATCGTTTTATTATTTTATGATAATTTAATATATACAATTAAAAGAGAAAAGGGAAAAAGGGGTTAATCTCCACAACTACCTTTTTGAGTTCTAAATAAAAGGGGAAAGAGGGAAAATCTAAAATATTAGGAAACTAGGAAAAGAGGTAAACATAAAAAGGGAAAAAGGGGAACATAGGGGAAAATGCGGAAGGTCAAACTCAGTAAAGCATATACCATTTAAGACCTTTCTAATTTAAATTGAGCTAGCAATTTAATAGTTGGGGAAGGTCATTAAAACCTGTAAGAGAATTTGGGGGACACCTAGGAGTGATTCTAGGAGTAACTCTAGGTGGGTGAGGGAAATAAAGATAATTAATTAATTAAAGAAATTAATTTATGGAGGAATGAAGAGGATGGGTGACACTTGTACGGGGAGGAATTTTTAGGAAATAAATTTTAAAAACTTAATTAAACGAGATTTTAGGAAAGTAAGGAACCACGAAACTCTATATAATGAAGGGAGGAGATGGAGGTTGGAGCTCTTCTGTTTGTGTAGCGTTACGCTATAGAAATATCTACTTGGATGACTTAACTTGTGGGAGTTGGGATACCCAGCTCAGTGAGGAGTGGTAGCTCATCCTTGCGAGGTGAGCTGGGAGCTAGTCGAAATCTCTGGATAGTAAGTGTGTGGCCCCTTTGCGGCTCGGGGAGCTAAGAGGGAAGAAGAGTACCCCTAGCATTCGCTGGGAGGTACCGGTG
This sequence comes from Picea glauca, assembly GCA_000966675.3. Classification (NCBI taxonomy): domain Eukaryota; kingdom Viridiplantae; phylum Streptophyta; class Pinopsida; order Pinales; family Pinaceae; genus Picea; species Picea glauca. The sequence goes on from JZKD02S1056753.1 coordinate 1,509,988, forward strand.
AAGTCTCATCGGTCGGCACGCAGGAGTTGCATGGAGCAAGCGGGACGTCCACTCGGAACAGGAAACGGTACGCTTTTGTTGTTTTGTATGGTAATTTGTTTTAGAACTTATGCTTGAATCTACATTTTTTTACTTGGGTAAGTGAACTAATTGTCTAGATGGTTTTCTGAAATTTTCTTAGCCTAGCTCGATGATAGATTGACTCCCATGGCTTCATTTCCCCGCACGTCTTGACCACCTTGCTGTGTTTATTGTGACCTTTGTGGTTGTTTATCCCTCGTCCCTAGCCCACTGGTCCTCGCCTGAGTAGTTAGCCAGGAGCCTGATCTATGGTCGTTGCCTTAACGTTAAAATACCTATGGATCTCAACACCCTACTTTTCTGTGTGAGGATTATGAGCAAAGGACGTTCCTGTCAGTTGTCTACCTATGATGGTTGTCCTTGGATAATTGTTGTCTTGTGCCTTGATGCGGATATTCGACCCGATGATTATTGATTGATGATGAGAGTTTATATTTTTCTTGTCTATGTATTAACGAGCTATAGAGTGATTACGTTTTTATTCTTCTATGATGTTGAATCAAACCAGAACGTCTCCCTTTTACATTGACTGGTCTGTCTTATCTTTACATCTTACAGAAAATCATTTTATTCCTTTATTTCCTGGGATGTTGTACAACGATTTTCTTTTATATTATTGACAACAATGTAATTCACTTTTTGGTGCGGTTTTTGTTATATTCGGTATCCTGGCATTCGAAAAACGTTTTAAATTCCCTGTCTGCATTTTTTTTTTTATATTGGGCAACCTAGCAATGGAAAAACGTGTTGATTAACCTTATCTGCGTTTGTAATGGGCATTCTGACAATTGGAAAAAAATTTAATTATCCCTGTCTGCGTTTTTTATATTTGGCATCCTAGCAATGGAAAAACTTGTTATATAACCCTGCAATTTATGAATTTGATGGCAAAGTTTTGTTTTATTAAGACTACGTTTTGGCCACTGGTTGTGACTGTGCATTGCCCTTTGTAGCTCTATCGTTTTCCTTTATTAATACTGAAAACGTTGCTTATGAAGACTGCATTTGGTCATTGGTCGGGACTTCATTTTTCCCCTGTTATTTACTGGGCGTTGCCATCTTTAAAAACTGAATTCGTGGCTGGTGTATAACTGGCAATTTGCCAACTTATGAAGTTTGCTTTCATTTTTTAATTGTTGGGCGAATTGCCACTTATATTTGCATCTTCCTCTGATCTAGGTGGATATCAAGGGCCACCCACCTTTTCCAAATGGCTCAAAACAGTTTTCTGGCCATTTTGGCAATTTACTATTTTTAGCAGGTTTTCACTTCCGGGGCCATTTTGAGGGCCTAAATGAAGTTTTTTCAAGATATAGGTTCTCAATGATAGCCAAAGGCATGATTGAGCCCCCAAAATTAATCTCCTCGACGATACCTTTCCAACGAGCTATCACACGCCTAAAACGGAGATCGTATGCAAAAG
>JZKD02S1056753.1:1532001-1551315 GCA_000966675.3 Picea glauca
TCATTGTAAATCTAGACCATTCATTATAAGGTCATAGATCTAACGATAGAGATTATGTTAGGGTTTTTTTCCCTAGAAGGCAACCCTCTTTTATGAGGGAAATGTATTGCGGCTAGGTATGTTGGCGAGTATTGTATTCTGAGAGAGGAGACTGTGAGAGAAAGAAGAGGAAGTTACAATGGGTTTTGTTGTAGGTTGTATCCCTTCACTTTGCTGGATAATAATAAAGAAAGGACCTAGCAATTTCTCTTGTGGACGTAGCCCACACTGGGTGAACCACGTAAATCTGTGTCTCTCTTGTATTATGTATCTTCTATGTTTTGTTTCCACATTTGTTTTATTTTATTGCTCAGCGGTCCTATTTTTCTAACACATTCTTGTATATTCATCAATGAATAGAATGAAGTAATGTTCACCTTATATACTCTTGGCTCTTGGTGGTCCACACAGGTCAGTGTGAACAAGTTCTAAAGGTTTTTAGGTAGATTATTCCTTTGTCTTGAATCTTACTCTTGTTTATTTTCCAAGTTGGCAGTGCCTGCAAATAGAGTTTGAAGGTTTATTAATCTTTGGCATATATCTCATAACTTCCATCTTACCAACTTTTATCATATTGTAAAAACCTATGTGTCCCACTCGTTTGTTCCATAACCAACTTTCATCTACTTGGATCATCCAACACCTCTCTTATTCTTCTATGTTTAAGATATATACATCGCTTGTTGTTCTTGGTGCAATAGCTACTAATTTTCCTGAACCTTTTCTAATTTCACATTTTTGAGAGTCAAATATGAGTATGTGACCTTGATCACATGTTTGGATGACACTGAAGAGATTAGGTTTCAAGTTTTCAACCGACAACACATTTTCTGATTCGGCTTTGTTATTCCCCAGGCTTACCATACCTTTTCCAAGTATCTTGGAAAAGACATCATCTCCAAATGTAAACTTTCCTTTTTCTTTTCTTTCTAGACAGAGAAATTTGTTTTGATCTTCTGTCATTTGTTTAGAACATTGTTGATGCTTGAATCTGTCAGGACCAAAACAAAAACCTCACGAGGATATGAATCCTCCTGCATTTTTGTAGAGGTGGTACTCCTCTTTGGCCTATGATATTCTTAATAATATTTAGATCAAGAAATAATATAGGACATTAAGATAGTCCAATATATTATGCTCAAAGAAAGATTAAAATGTTGAAAAAAATAAATTATAGAAGAGAATTCTTGAGAAATAGACCAGGAATCTCACACATCACACATTACAAAAAATAAACAAAATTTCCTCACATCTATCATAGTGAAAATAAAAATTTCTTATCGCATCAAAATAAAAGAAGATGTTCCAGACACATAAGAGAAATTTTATAGAGTCCCCCGGATGGGGTGTTAGTGCGCGATACGCGACAGCATGCGGAGGAGGATGACGGGATCAGCGACGAGGGGGCACGTGAACAGCTTGTGCCTCCCTCCGAAGCTTAAATGCTCCGTAACCCGACTGCAAATGTGTTTTAATGCACCATTTATCGCTGCATTCGGCTCTCATATTTGGCAAATGATGGTAATGTTTTGTGTGTTTTGCCGCTGGATGCTAGAAGAGCGAGCTCTGCTCTGGCACCATCTTTCCCTCGGCTTTGTCTACTCAATTCTCCTACGCCATCCCGCCGGTGCTCACAGGTTTCCCAGCTCCATGCCGCGCATCCGGGGACGTCCAAGGCGTGGCTCGGCATGGAAGCCTCGCCGTCCCTCCAGGTCTCGATCTGTTTCTTCTTCTTCGAGCACCTCCATGCACAATCTTTCATCCCGCAGTTCTTCTGACCACTCTTTTTCTACCACGCAAAGCATGGAGTCTGCTCACTCCCCCTCGTGGGCGCTGGTTCCCTTTGCTGCCTCCCGGCCACCAAGCGACTCACCCATGCCTCCATTGCACTCTGAGCTGAATCTTCACCAGACTTCTCGAGGCGCTGGACCCCTTCCCCGGGACGCCTCCACTCCAGCGCAGCTATGGGACAGCCTAGTAGTCCTATATGAATTGGTGTTCGGCATTCGTCAAAGCGTGGACGACCTCAACTTCCGCCTTCAGGAAGCGGACGATAAGATTGATCTCTTCCTCAGTACTCTCGCCTCCCTGCAAGATTCCCTGTCCCCGCGACAGCAAGAGGACTCTCCAGTCCAGGATCCGAGAGCTCCCCAGGAAGATTCAGCTATGGGCGCAGCGATGGAAACAGACAAAGGCGCAACCTCTGGCAGTAAAGCGGCTAACACAGTGGCAGAAGGGGGAGGCGACATGAATTGGGCCGACCAGGTCGCTTCCATAGAGGAGGAGCCATTGACAGACGACATCCAGACCATGAGGCCCGAATACTCTCCGTATGTCTAGTTTTCAAGTTAAGCTTGCAGATGACTGTTTATTTTGTCAATTCCATGTTAGTTTTTGTTAAGAATGAAGGCACAAGTAGTATAAACTCTATAGGCTTTAGAATAAGGGAACAACTTGATACTTATGAGCTCAGGGACTGGTTTCCCCTCTGTCGGGGCAGTCCCTTATCTCATTATGCTCATCATGTACTTTGTTTCGCTTCCTGGCTCATGAGAGCTTTTTAATATAAGATACTATACTTACTTACAAAAAAAAAAGAGAAATTTTATAGAGTAAAATGCTTGTATAGCTCAAAATAAGATCATGATATATCAATTTCAAACACTTTATACTCAAAACTCAAAGTTATAAAATACAGTCAAAATTGATCCTAAATTAGTTCTCTAGGATTTCGCAAAAATAATAAAGTATGTTACAATGCTTTGAAATTTAAAGGAGTTGGTCCAAAGGATTGGGATTGGGGCTCCCATGGACCATAATGAAAACATATACAAGAATATAGAACGTAGAAGGAAGAAATTAGGCAGATGTCGAACAACAAAATCTAGAAAGAAGACAAAGACAAATTTGTCAGAATTTGGTTATACCTTTCTATTCAAAGAAGAAGAATAACTGGCTAAAAACTGATAAAGAAAGAAACATGTGATCAACATGGAATTACTATGATGGTATATCTCTCCTTCATTTGCTTGTTGTCGCTTCCTTTATACTCTTGTTGGTTGAGGTTTGATTACCGGTGATAACTACCTCTACTGGAATTTCAGAAATCTTGGCGATTGAGTTATTCAACAATTCTTGGATAAAGTACCTCAATGGTGCAAAGACTACTTCTTGTTTCATCTTAACATTAAACAATTCCTTTCAATTTTCCCTAAGATCAATAGATAAATTTTGTAATATATTCTCATTGTTTTCATTTTTATTTGTGTATTTGACAAGCCAATTGTCAATGTCATCATGTGTAAATTCCATCATATTATCAAACTTTTCAGTCAATGTCCTTTTTAATTCTTCAATTTTCTCTTAGAAATGTTGTCGAGTCATGAGCATAGAATTTGAAAGATATATAGGGTTCGAGACTTCAATGGTAGTTCCAGCAATATCCAAATCAAGGATTTTTAAATATGCTTCATATTTCCTTCTTGATAAGTCAGTCAATTGAGTTATCATACCTTTAATACATTCATTCTTTCCATCCAACAAGATTTCAATTGTTTGATGTAGCTCGGAGAAGGTAGACTTTCTTGATTTCTTGTTTTCTCTTCCCTTTCCCAAACTTTCATTGTAAACATCAAAACTTCGTCAGTGTAGAACCCTTCATCATTTTTGAAATCTATGTTTAAATATTCCTTGGTATTTTGAATTCTTAACCCAAGAGAAGAAAAACCCTTTTCCATATCCCACGGTTCTACAATTAATGACAATTGTTTCTTAATATTTTGTTCAATGAAATGTCAGGTGGCAATAATTAAAATGGAAATCCCTTTGACCCTTGAACTTGGTTCTGGGTTTTCTTGAAGAACTTTTTTAGGACGAATCATAGTAATGGGATAAGCCATAATAGGTGGAGGTATGATGGTTTCCTCCACTTATTTAATTATTTCTTTCGACTGGGCATTCTCTTCTTCCATGTGTGTAATTGAGACATCTAGTGCATCCCATGTGACTCTATAAATTGATGATAATTTTAAAGGTAACATATCTTGAGTATCAATGGTAGACCGTAGCTTCCTGCTCTTACTCTTTATATTTCTCTAAAAAGCTAATGTCTTATATTCTTTATCAAAATATGCATTTTGTATAGCAAATGTTTCCTCATTTGAAAATGTCTCATCCTGGATCATGAGTGCAAAGACATGGTGTACATTTTCTTGAGTTGATACTTCTACATCTGGGAAAGTAATGATTTCAATATCTACATCAAAATCCATTTTCCACATTTCCAAATTAACTTAAATCTATACTTAAATTAATTTAGGTAATGAATGCTACATAGATTTAAATTAAATTAACTTAAATCTATACTATAAATTATTTTAAAATTTAATTATTTCATGATTAACTCTAAATTAATTCATAGTTAAAGTATTTTAATAATTAATAGTTAATTATATTTAAGGGTTAATACAATTTAAAATATCAAAATATATAAAATTTAAATCCAACTATATAAAATTTAAAATATATAATATATAAATAGTCTATAATATTTAAAATTAAAATCCTAATATATAAAGTTTAAACCATAAAGTAATTTGTATAAGAGCATGAATGGCTTCCCTACTTCAATTTCTCTTCCCTATTTTTCATATACTTCAGTTTTCCATCCCTATTTTATATGTCAATTTCTTAATAAAATGGTTTTAACTATGTCGAGAAAGAACCTAGCATATATTAATGGCTTTAACTAACCTCTCAATAGCTCCTTCAAGAAAGGACCAGATCATAAAGTAACTCAATAATTTGTAAAACGAAAAACCATTGGAGAGGCCAGATCATTTAAAGAATAAATATGACACTAAAAACTTAAAACAAAAATTTTGAGACCTGTGCGTAAAATTAATCCATAGAAAGGCTGATATGACATGAATCCAACTATATGTGTCACACATGCAATTAAATTGGTAGATAGACAAGGGTGCACACATGAAATTTAAATCGACAGACAGATAGACATGGGCGACATGGGCGCAATTTAATACACACAGACAGGGGCGTACATGCAATGTAAATACATATATTTAGTGGACAGAGGAATATAAAAGAAAATACAGAAGAAAATTGTTGCTAACCTCTTTGTTGATGTTGCACCTTTTCTGATATTGCGCCCTTAATATTGTTTCCTCCTCTCATTTATGCTCCTGCTTCAATGTTGAACTGCAATCTGGATCTACAACTACATAGAAGAGAAATGTCCAATGTTTGTTGCGGACATGGAAGAAACTCCCACAAATCGAAAAGGAAATGGCTAGAGAGTGGAAATATTATTGGATGTATGGAAAAAATGTCACGCATAGCATGCTAAGAAGATAAAAAACGTCATATACGCCAGGGAAGAAACCAGAAGAGGGTGAAACCCGCAGAGGGTATCAAAAATTCAGAATAGATGGAAAGGAGGCCATGCACTTCAGTAAATGTTGGTTTACAAGCGTTTAAGGTGAAGCTCTCGAGTAAACGTGAATCACTCCAGTAAATGTGAAGCATTTAAGGTGAAGCACTTCAACATTTGGTTTTCGAATGTTTAAGGTGAAGCACCCTACTCATTTTGAATATCCATGTATCCCACCAAAATTACAGTTGGTAAATAAGGTGAAGCGTTCCATTCACCCACAAATATCCACTTATCTCAACAGTAAAAAAACCTAAATCTTTCACGTCGCAATGAAAAGATTGCATAGATTTTGATCCTAGTTAATCATCTAAATCTGGCAATCATATAGCCTTACAACAATTTTTTAATATGATTAGGTAAATGTGAAAAAGTAAACAGGTTAACATATGCATTCATAAATGCAAGGATGTTATGAACACTAAATATCATTCATTGATTTAGGAGGACGACTAAGAATATGCCAGCATATTCAATCAATAACCATCAGATTAAAATTTGAGATTAAAAGATCATTATTTGTACCCATTTCCAATAAGTGTACGCCTATTGGCATAACTAGCAACAACCACTTTATAAAAGTGGTTGATATATGCCACGACATTTATTCACCTTTCCAAACTAATGGCGTCGATGTATATCAACCACTTTTTTAAAGTGATTGTTGCTAGTAGACGACCAACATGCATGGTGGACTAATAATAGACCATTAATACATTAATATATTAAATTATAATTATATACAAAAATATTAATATATTAATTAATTGAAAGTTAATTAATGTATAAATTAATTAATATAATGTCTAAATTAAAATTTTAATACATTATAATGTAATGTATCAATTAATTAATGTTACTATTAGAATACATTAATTAAACATTAGTAAATTATTAAAATAAAAATACATTAATACAATATTAATACATTCATACATTAAAAAAATAAAAAAATATAAAAAAATAAGTTAGTAATATAAATTAATAAAAGGTTAGTAGTATATTTTTCTTTGTGTGAATAAAAGTGGATCCTTATATTAATTCCAATTGAGAGCTTACAAAAAGACTATCATGTCTACTTACAAAGATGCCTGTAGCCTATCTGCTTACAAAAATGCCTGTAACCATGCTCCAAACTCACAAAACCTGAGTTCCCGAAATTTCCTTGCGGCAGATCTATGGGACCAGATCGATGGTTAAGATCTCCTCTAGCACTAGCGGTCCAGATCCATTCTCGCATATCACAATTTTTCATTTCGTGACTTGGGCAGACAACTCCCTCCATGCTCCAAAATTTTGAAACACGATCTCCAAAAATTTTCTAGCGTCAGATCTATGGGACCAAATCGACGGTTGTGATCTATTCTTGCACCACTGGTCTAGATCTTCTCTCACATATCACGATTTCGCGTTTCACGATTTCACGACTTGGGTAGACAGCTCCCTCCGTGCTCCAAACTCCCGAATTTCGATTTTCGGAAATTTTCTCGCGTCAGATCTATAGGACCAAGTCGACGGTTGAGATCTCCTCTAGTGCCAACGGTCCAGATCCGCTCTCGCATTTCACGTTTCGCGATTTCGTGACTTGGGAAAAAAACTCCCTCCATGCTCCAAACTTTCAAAACCCGATTTCCCAAAATTTTCTCGCATCAGATCTATGGGACCAGATCAACGGTTAAGATCTCTTCTAGCACCAACTGTATAGATCCGCTCTCGCATATCACGATTTCGCGACTTGGGAAAACAACTCCCTCCATTCTCCCAACTTCCAAAACCCGAGTTCCCAAAATTTTCTCACATCAGATCAATGGGATGAGATTGACGGTCCAAATCACCTCGAGCAACAACGGTCCTGATCCTCTCTCGCTTTCCGCAACCTCTGTACTCCTGACTCCTGATTGTCGAGGTCCCTAAATCAACTTCCAATTGATGTTCTTCTACGCTTGCTCCTGAGCTTCTGATCATTTCTAATTTGGAAGAGATTCTAAGTAGACACAGGTGGCACCCCGTCTAGATTAGGGCCATCCAGCTTAGCAAGATCCTCGCATTGGATCCAGAGCGGAGATCTTTGGGACTATGTGGAATCATGGAGAATGATTTGTTGCATAGAGTAAACCCCTGCATTGGCCAGTTTTTCCACAAATTTGTTTGCACTTCGTTGAATGTGTGAAGGGGTTAGAGTTAGAGAGGGTCTGAGAAGAGCCTAGAAGTTGTAAAGAGGGCCAAGTAAGTGCCAACTGGGTGTAATTTTCCTTGGATCTCGGCCATTCAGGATTTTTGTTTCCAAGTCTATTATGATTTTGGAGTCTCCTTCAATGATCAGACAGGTGAGGTTTTGATCTAGTTCCATCTGCACTCCTTTGATAAGACCCCAGAGCTCTGTTGAATTGTTGGTGTCGCATCCAAGATTTTCTGTGATGAAACTTTGAATTTGGCCTAAGTTGTTTTTTATGACCCTGCCATAGCCCCAGTGGCTTGGATTTCCTTTTGATGTGCCATAAAATTTTACCATATGGAAGCCTTGTGGGGGGAGGAGACACTTAGAGGGACTGAGGGATTTTGAGAAAAGGGGGGGTTGCTGAGGAGGGGTGGAGTGTGCAAATGAGAAGCCACAAGAGTTGAGGAGAGAGAGATCACCTAGGTCAGAGGGGAAGTCTTCCTTGGTCCATGAATGCAGCTGAAGAGTTTCTTGGAGATGCAGAAGGATTGTGTTCCAGAGGAGGGTGGGAGGAGATGGATGGGAGTGAAATATTCTTCTATTTATCTCCTTCCATAGTTTCCAAACGATGAATCCTGGTAAGAGTTTCCATTTTCTGTTCAGGATAGGAATTTTGAAGGAATCAGAGCTCTAGTCCCTAATGGTGCTTATGATGTTGTTTTTGACTCATTTGGTTCTTCTAATGAACTGAGTGTCTTGGTTCCATATGTTCTCACTGAGTGGACAAATGTTTAGGAGGTGCTCCATGGTTTCTACCTAGATATGGAAGAGATGGCAGATTGAGGGGCCGATGAAACCTTGTTTTTGAAGATTGTTTCAGGTTAAGATCTTGTTCTGAAGTAGAATCCATAAGAAAGTGGATATTTTGGGCCAAAGTTTTGATTTCCATATTGTTGTCCAAATGTTATCTTTCTAAAGGTTATGGAATTTCTCCTAAAGAGTGTATCCCTCCTTGAGAGTGAAGCTTCCATGAAGTATGTATCCCCATATGAGAATGTCATGGTTTGTTCTTTTTCGGATTCGTCTTTGGATAGTAGCTTGTTTCCAGTGCTGCAGGTCACAGTCCATTGCCACTTGGAGTTCCTGATGAGTAGATTTCTGGCTACACCAAGGAGAGCTGCTAGGGGTATCTGTCCACAAATTTGCCATTTTGAGAGTGGCTAGATCTTGGATGTGATTTTCGTAGGATTGTAAATTTTCTTCTAGTTGTAGGGGTGGCATTTGCTGCCAGGAATCCATCCAGAATAGGGCATTCTGGCCATTGTGAACTTCCCAGAAAGCATGTTCCTGTATGAGTGGTCGGTTTTTCCAGGTTGCATTCCAGATGTTGGAGCCTTGGATTTTATCCTGCTTTCTGATGAGTTGATTTTGATGCGTGTTTGGGGAATATTTTCATTTCCAGAGTTGTGCCCAAATCTCTGCTACTGTTTTGAGCCATCTCCACCAAATTACTGCTCCCATGGTGCTATTTAATTTTCCAGGGTCCCGAAGGCCCAAACCACTTGAAGATTTGGGCTTCCAGTCCTTGTCCCACCTGACAAGGGCCCATTTTTTGTTTGGGTTATGTCCATTGCAAAGAAAGTTTCTTTGTAGATTCCTTATTTTCTTTATGACAGATTGGGGGGCAGCTAGGGTTGAGAAGAGGTAAGATGGGATGGCTTGGAGGACTGACTTTAAGAGAACCAATATGGCTGGAAGGTTGAGGGAGCGGAAAGTCCAGTTGCTAATATGGTTGATGATGGAGAGTAGGAGGGAATCCTAGGAGATGTTTATGGATACTGAGTCAGAGAGAGGGAGTCACAGGTAGCGAGAGGGCAGAGTGAAAATAGGGGTATTCAAAAGTTGAGAAAGGTGTTGTTTTGGATTGTTGTTGGAGTGTTAAAAAAGAAGAGTTGTGATTTGGCCAGATTAAAGGTGGTACCGGAGGCTTCGCTAAAATCAGAGAGGATGGAACTTAGTTTAGTTGCTTCTTGCACGGTGGGGGTATTCATTAATAGTGTTTCATTGAAAAATTGACTGTGGGAGGCTTCCTGACGCAACCCCGCTCTCTCAGCAGGCGGTCGCTCCCACCAGGACCTTCACAAACTCTCGGCCCAAAGAGTCCAAGCTCTTCAACTCCTCTCGGGAGTTCTCCTACCCACAGCTTTCCCTTTTGGCGGTCTCCCTTTCGGAATTCGGGAAATCGCACTTCGGGAGGTTGCGGTTCACGCGAACACCGTTCTCATGCAGAACAAAACCCCGACCTCCGATGGTCAACGGGTCAACCTTCCCACTATCGGGATTTTCCCTATCGGGAAATCGGCAACTGTGATGTCACTAATCCCTCGCTCTCCAAATCACTGAACCCCGAATCCCGATCTAATGCCATGTGGATTCCACTATGTCTCGTGGCCCCACACTTCCACATCACTTCGGGATTTCGCGGATCGCGACTCCGCGATGCAAACTTTCCTTGCTGGTGAAAACCCCGAACTCCGAGGTCCCGATCTCCGGGATCTGATGCCACACGTCCCTCTGGAAATCAACGGCTCTCGTACTTTCGGGACATCGCAACTCACGATTCCAACGAGCACGGACCTCTGGCCTCGTCAAATGCCGAAGCCCTATATGCCGATACACGACGGCTCTTGATTCCTCCTGCGCCTCCGTTTTAACCCCCACGCAGATTCTCCATGATCCGACGATCCACGGGATCTCGCGAATCTTCCTGATAAATTCAAGTCGTCGATTCTCTTCCTCTATGAAGAGATTTCTGCTCCACCACCTTGGTCCTGTGCGACCTCAGCTGAGTCGATTTCTTCAGCGAACGAAAGGACTGTTCCTTCTGAGCTTTGTCCTTCTGAGCTTTGTCCTTCTGACTCCTTCAGAGGACTTCTCGGACGCGCTCCCTGGGTTCAGTCTTCGACCACTTCCAACAGCGAAGAAGTCTTCCGGGTCCTATGCACTCGCGCTCGCACCAGTCCCGACCCTTTCCCTCTCAGACTTGCTACTGAGACCATCATCCAACCTGCACTCACCTACACGGCTTGAACAATCTCAACTCAACTCTGGGCAAACGAGAACAAAAGTTCAGCTACTTGGCTTCCTCGACGCACTCTATGTGGAGGAATTCAACTGCACTCTATGCAGGAATCTCCTGGCCTAAGCAGAGAAACAATGAGAACTCATTCTCTCGGGTTCCTAACCTGATATGCAATCACATAAGCAGCATATAAAAGATAAGCATAAAAAGAAGCAAACATACAAAGGCACAATATCAACAACACATAGAGGTCAAACACGTCCATGGAATTGAATCAGGGCTTCTCCTATTAATTCAATATCTGTACATGGATGTTCTTCACAACCCTCTGCTCTGCTCTCTCTTGCTCTTGTATGAATGAGAATGAATACAATGTACAAAGGAGGGTGTCTATTATCCCGTTTTCCCTCTTGGAAGCAAAAACTGTCTAATCTTCTATCTACCAACATTAAAGGTGTTTAATGCCTCCTTATCTACATTAGGTTACATCTGCGCTCAGCTTTGAATGCCTTTAGCAAACAGCGGCGCAACAATACCAAGGTGAAATTTGAAATCAAAAAGGTTTGCTGGCACGTCCAGCTGTACGTTCTTTTCCTCCTCGCGCTGGCTCATATGATGTATTGTGGACGTTGCGGATGCTCCTACATCATACTCCTCGGCTCAGAAGATTTCATGGGCTCCTGTACATGAGCTCCTGCACGGTGTGACCACGCTTCTGTATAATGGCCTCTGTCTCCCAGCTGGCATCCTCCACTGGATGGTTTTTCCATTTTACCAGGTATTCAAAATATTGTTTCCTCCTGGTCTTTTTACCTGCTCTTTTGTCCAGTATGCACTCCATCTGCGGCTTCTGTGCAACTGGCAATTGCTTCTGCCACTGGATCACTAGTTCTCCAACCGTTCCAGCTACTGTACCTTCAGCCTTGTAGGGGTATAAATCTGAAATATTGAAAATCGGAGATATCCCGATGCCCTCTAGCAGCTCAAGCTCATATGCATTCTCGCCGAAATTCCTCAGAATTTTGCATGGCCCGATCTTCTTCATCTTGATCTTGTTGTATGTTCCCCTTGGAAACCTTTCCTTCCTCAAATGCGCCAGAACCCTGTCCCCAACTGCAAACTGGAGTTGCCTCCTCCGTTGATCGGCTCTGCGCTTATATTCCTGGCTCGACTTCTGCAATCGCTGCTTCACCTGCGTGTGAAGTTCTTTCACCGCCTCAGCGAACTCTTTAGCCCTCGCACTGCTAGTCTCTGCCTGTTCTGGCTCCCTGAGCTCAGACACTCCTCTTGGCTGTGTCCCATACAAAATTTGAAATGGGCTCTTACCTGTACTTCGATTCACTGAATCGTTGTACGCGAATTCTGCTTGCGGTAGGATCTGATCCCAGCTACTGTGATGCTCCGTCACCAGGCTCCTCAAGAGATCTCCCAGGATTCTGTTGACCACTTCTGTCTGTCCATCCATCTGCGGATGCTATGCCGAGATGAATGCCAAATCAGTCCCCAGCTTCTTCCACAGCGTCCTCCAAAAATGACCTATGAACTTTGTATCCCGATCCGAGACTATGCTTCTCGGCAATCCATGCAATCGCACGATTTCTTTGAAAAATAAATTTGCGATGTGTGTCGCATCGCTGGTCTTATGACACGGAATGAAGTGTGCCATTTTCGAGAACCTGTCCACCACAACAAAGATGGAATCAACTCCGCGCTGAGTTCTCGGCAGACCTAACACAAAGTCCATACTAATGGATTCCCATGGCCTTTCAGGTATGGGCAAAGGTTGATATAACCCAGCATTCTGTTTTCGGCCCTTGGCATGTTGACATATCCTACACCTGTCAACAAATCTCTTCACATCTGTGCGCATACCTGGCCAAAAGTATGATTCGCTCAGCTTTGCGAATGTTTTTTCATGCTCGAAATGACCTGCCTAGCCTCCGCTGTGCTTTTCTTTTACTAAATTCTCCCTCATGGAGCAATCTGGAATGCATAGTTGGGTTCCTTTGAACAACAATCCCTCTTGGATTAAGTAATCAATCCACGGGCTCCTATCCCTAAGCACTGGATTCTCAGTTGCTTCGTATGCCTCGCCAAAGTCTGCGTCACATGCATACATATCTTTCAAATTTTCAAAACCTAAGGTTTTGACCCTGAACTCCTGCAGCAACAAGCACTTCCTGCTCAAGGCATCAACGACCTTGTTCGCAGTCCCCGAAATGTGCTTGATCACAAACGTGAAATTCTGCATATATTCTACCCACTTCGCGTGCTTCTGGTTCAGCTTCTCCTGCTGACTCACAAACTGCAATGCATGATTATCGCTGTATAAAACGAATTCCTTGGGTATGAGATAGTGCCTCCACTTTTTCAATGCCTGTATGATGGCATAGAATTCTTTATCGTATGTGGAGTACTTCAATTTTGCATCGTCCAGCTTCTCACTGTAATATGCAACGGGTCTGTCCTCCTGACTCAACACTCCTCCGACAACATACCCGCTGGCATCGCACTTCACCTGGAAGGTTTTCTAAAAATCTGGCAGCACCAAAATTGGTTGTTCGGTTATCTTCCGCTTCAACAAATTGAAGCTTCGTTCAGCCTCAGCTGTCCACTGGAAAACCTTATGCCGCTTCCTCACCGTATCCATCATCGCAGCACTGATTCCACTGAAGTTCTGAATAAACTTCCTGTAGAAGCTTGCCAAACCGTGAAAGCTCCGTACCTCGAAAACATTTCTTGGCGATGGCCAATTTCTGATCACATCAACCTTCTCAGGATCCATCTTCAATTCATTTGCCGATATCACAAAACCCAGGTATATGAGCTCTGTCTGCATGAACGAGCATTTCTTTAAATTTACCAGCAGCTTCTCCTGCTGTAACCTTCTCATCACTATGGCCAAATTCTTTAAATGCTCTTCCCTGGTTTTACTGAAAATCAGTATATCATCCAGGTATACCACCACAAATTTGCCAATGAATTCCCACAGGACTTCATTCATCAGCCTCATAAATGTGCTCGGCGCGTTTGTCAACCCAAATGGCATAACCAGCCATTCGTACAAACCCTCGTTGGTTTTGAATGCTGTCTTCCATTCATCTCCCTCTCTCATTCGGATCTGATGGTATCCGCTCTTGAGATCAATCTTGGAGAAATAATTCGCCCCACTCAGGCAATCCATCAAGTCGTCCATCCTCGGCAATGGAAATTTGTACCTGATGGTGATCTTATTGATCGCCCTGGAGTCTGTACACATCCTCCAGCCTCCACCTTTTTTCGGGCTCAGTACCGTTGGAACGGCACACAGACTCCGACTCTCTCTCACCAGTCCCTTGTCCTGCAGACCCTGAACCTGCCTTTTGACTTCCTCGTTCTCCGGAGGTGTCATCCGGTAAGCTGCCTTATTCGACAAACTTGCTCCGGGTATGAGGTCAATATGATGACTCACACTCCTCACTGGTGGTAGTGAACACGACAGTTCATCCACGATGATATCAGCGAACTCTCCAAGCAGTTCCTGAATCTCATCCGGTAAGTCATCCACTCTTGTGCTTGTCAAAACAACCCTCGGTTTCCTGACAACAAAGAACTGTGGGTCTTCATCCTTCTCCAGCTCCACGAGAAGTTCCTTCTCGCTCATGAGAAGTATCGTGTTGCTAACTTCCGGCTTCACCTCCTGACACTTATCCTTTATCGGAAGCAGCTTATGGAGTCTCCCCTCCTTCTCCAGAGTATATGTGTTCATCCTCCCATCATGAACAACATTTCTATCATACTGCCATGGTCTCCCCAATAGTATGTGGCATACATCCATGGGAATGACGTCACACAAAATCTCGTCATGATAATTCCCAATTTTAAATTTTACTAAGCACTGTTTAGTGACACTTACCCGGTGTCCTTTTTGTAGCCACGAGACCTTATATGGACTCGGGTGCGTAGTTGTCGTCAGCTCCATCTTTTCCAGCATCTCAGCTGGGACGAGGTTATCAGTGCTCCCGCTGTCAATGATGACTTTGCATTTTCTATCCTTAGCTGTGCAAGCTGTCCTGAACAGTCTGCTTCTCTGCCCTGAGCTTTCCACCTCTTTCTCAGGTGTCAAAAGAATCTTGTGCATCCCAAGCGATCTTCCGCTATCAGCATCTTCGTCGTCCATGTCACACCTCTGTGCCTCAGCAACGTGAGCTTTTCCTCCGTCCACTTTCCTCTCTGGACAGTCCACGGCTTTGTGACCATATTTACCACATGTGAAGCATGTGATAATTCCTCCTCTGCCTCTTCCTCTACCTCGAGTGCGAGGAAATGCATTGGCATCAGCGTAATCCCCTTGCTGATCCGGTTGCTGCCTCCTCGACTCAAAATTCTGTTGCCTCTGCTGTGAGATTCCACCTCTCTCATCTCTACTGTGAGGTCTTTTCCAATCCTCCCTGGGCTTCTGTGTTCGTTCTTGAACAACAGCCTTTCCCCGTGGCTGGCTTCTGCCTCGGCCTCGCTGACCCTGCTTGCGGCTCAACTTTTCTTCGGCTTTAAGAGCCATCTGGTACGCATCCTCAACAGTGCGGATGGTCAGCATGCTCAGTTCATCCTGAATATCATACCTTATGCCATTCAGGTATCTTGCCACCTTTTCATCATCACTTTCCCGATGACCAGCTCGAATATTGAGCCTGTAAAACTCCTCGGTGTACTCCTTTACCGACATCAACTTCTGTCTCAGGTTCTGCATACGCCTGAACAGAGTGATCTGGTAGTCCCTTGGAATGAACTTCGCCTTTAACTTGGCGATCATCCGATCCCAGTTTTTAATCTTCTGTTTTCCCTTGGAACGCCTGTCCGCCTGCAGTTCGTCCCACCATAAGGCTGCATGTCCCTTCAGCTTTGTGACGGCATGCCTTATCTTATTATCTTCTTCGATATCCTCATAATCGAAGTAGGTATCGAGTGCTCGGATCCAATTCAGCAACTCCTCTGCGTTTAGACTCCCCTCATAAGTCGGGATGTCCATCTTCGTCTTCGAGCTCATCCTCGAAATGGCTTTTATCAACCTTTCTGTTGCAGCATCCTCTGCTGAGACCTCCCCTTCATCATGTCCAGCTTCCTCTTCCACCTCGGGATTGTTGAACTCTCCTGCATCGGCTCCTTGCCTCTGGGTGGCCTCCATATCTTCGAGTCTCGCCCTGAGATCTCGTATCTGACGTTCCATTTCTGGGTTGCCTGCCGGCCTACCCCTTCTTCGGGCATCCCTGTCCTCCCGATCAGGTGACTGTCGCTCTCTCCTTGGCGGAATTTTATTTCTCCTCTCTGCTACCTGAACAAAGAGAATTCACAGCCTTGCTCTGATACCTCTTTGACGCAACCCCGCTCTCTCAGCAGGCGGTCGCTCCCACCAGGACCTTCACAAACTCTTGGCCCAAAGAGTCCAAGCTCTTCAACTCCTCTCGGGAGTTCTCCTACCCACAGCTTTCCCTTTCGGCGGTCTCCCTTTCGGAATTCGGGAAATCGCACTTCGGGAGGTTGCGGTTCACGCGAACACCGTTCTCATGCAGAACAAAACCCCGACCTCCGATGGTCAACGGGTCAACCTTCCCACTATCGGGATTTTCCCTATCGGGAAATCGGCAACTGTGATGTCACTAATCCCTCGCTCTCCAAATCACCGAACCTCGAATCCCGATCTAATGCCATATGGATTCCACTATGTCTCGTGGCCCCACACTTCCACATCACTTCGGGATTTCGCGGATCACGACTCCGCGATGCAAACTTTCCTTGCTGGTGAAAACCCCGAACTCCGAGGTCCCGATCTCCGGGATCTGATGCCACGCGTCCCTCTGGAAATCAACGGCTCTCGTACTTTTGGGACATCGCAACTCACGATTCCAACGAGCACGGACCTCTGGCCTCGTCAAATGCCGAAGCCCGATATGCCGATACACGACAGCTCTTGATTCCTCCTGCGCCTCCGGTTTAACCCCCACGCAGATTCTCCATGATTCGACGATCCACGGGATCTCGCGAATCTTCCCGATAAATTCAAGTCGTCGAGTCTCTTCCTCTATGAAGAGATTTCTGCTCCACCACCTTGGTCCTGTGCGACCTCGGCTGAGTCGATTTCTTCAGCGAACGAAAGGACTGTTCCTTCTGAGCTTTGTCCTTCTGACTCCTTCAGAGGACTTCTCGGACGCGCTCCCTGGGTTCAGTCTTCGACCACTTCCAACAACGAAGAAGTCTTCCGGGTCCTGTGCACTCGCGCTCGCACCAGTCCCGACCCTTTCCCTCTCAGACTTGCTACTGAGACCATCATCCAACCTGCACTCACCTGCACGGCTTGAACAATCTCAACTCAACTCTGGGCAAACGAGAAAAAAATTTCAGCTACTTGGCCTCCTCGACGCACTCTATGCGGAGGAATTCAACTGCACTCTATGCAAGAATCTCCTGGCCTAAGCAGAGAAACAATGGGAACTCATTCTCTCGGGTTCCTAACCTGATATGCAATCACATAAGCAGCATATAAAAGATAAGCATAAAAAGAAGCAAACATACAAAGGCACAATATCAACAACACACAGAGGTCAAACACGTCCATGGAATTGAATCAGGGCTTCTCCTATTAATTTAATATCTGTACATGGATGTTCTTCACAACCCTTTGCTCTGCTCTCTCTTGCTCCTGTATGAATGAGAATGAATACAATGTACAAAGGAGGGTGTCTATTATCCTGTTTTCCCTCTTGGAAGCAAAAACTGTCTAATCTTCTATCTACCAACATTAAAGGTGTTTAATGCCTCCTTATCTACATTAGGTTACATCTGCGCTCAGCTTTGAATGCCTTTAGCAAACGACGGCGCAACAATACCAAGGTGAAATTTGAAATCAAAAAGGTTTGCTGGCACGTCCAGCTGTACGTTCTTTTCCTCCTCGCGCTGGCTCATATGATGTATTGTGGATGTTGCGGATGCTCCTGCATCACTTCCGGTTGTAACCCATGAAGAGGGAGGCCTAGGAGGGATCCATTTTGAATTGAGGCCTTGATATAACATCCTATACCTTCAACCATTATGAAAAAAAGGAGAGGGGAGAGAGGGTCACCTTGCCTTATTCCTCTTGAGGGGGAGAAGGGTTGTGAGGGGACACCATTGACAAGGATCGAGAAAAAGGTTGAGGAAATGAGGTTCATAATCCAAGAGATCCAATCCTTGTTGAAACCAAAATTCGATAGGAGAGCGTTCATGTATTTCCAGCTTAATTTGTCAAAATATTTTGAAAGGTCGGGTTTTAGAAGAATACCTAGAATGCGGGTGCTTTTGAGCGAGTGAATGATTTTATGGATAAGTATGACATTGTCAATGATTTTCCTTCCTTCAAGATATCCTGATTGCTCCTTGGAGATGATGAAGGGGAGAATTGGGTTAGGTCTTAGAGCTATGACCTTGGAAATGATTTTGTAAATCACATTGCAAAGAGATATGGGTCTGAAGTTATTTGGATTTGTGACCCTTTCTTCCTTGGGAATTAGAGTGAGGAAAGTGGCATTTAGTGCTAGGAGAACTTTGTCTGAGCTGCGATACTCCTCCACCAGTTGCCACACTTCCTCCCTTAACATAGGCCAGTAGGAGTGGAAGAAGTCTGTTGTGAAACCATATGGACCTGGAGCCTTGCCTATGGGTAGCTCCTGAATAGCTCGATCCACTTCTTCTTCCGTTAATGGTGTCATGAGAGCCTCATTCTATTCTTGGGTGATTATAGTTGGGATATTTTTGGTCACTCGCTCTATTTCTGAGGTTCAGTCCACATTGGGTTCTATGAGGAGATTCATGTAGAAGTATATCAACTCGTGTGTTATCTCCTAATGAGTTAACAAGGTGTTGCCTTGTGATTCATCTAGCTTTTTGATGTGATTGATGAGGCATCTGTGGATCATGGAACGGTGGAATAATTTAGTGTTTTTCTCTCCCTCATTTAGCCATTGAACCTGTGATTTTTGTCTCCACATTATCTCTTCCTTCTTGTGTCTTTCTTCTAGTTTCCTTTTGAGTTCATTCTCCTCCTGCTACTGAGTGATTGTATATCCTGCATGAATGATTTGTCCTTGAAGGTTCTCTAGTTTTTGTTCCATCATTTTCCTTTCCTGGAAGATGTTCCCAAAGACTTAATTGTTTCATTTACACACCTGTTGTTTGAAATATTTGAGTTTTTTCCATAAGAAATACATTTTTGTACCTTTCTGAGTTTCCGCAGTGCTCCACCAGTGACGAGCTAGTTCCTGGAAATCAGGATGGGAGAGCCAAAATTTCTCAAATCTAAAGGGTTTAAGCTTCGAGGTAGCAATAGTGTCAACCCAGAGATAAGTCGGCCAGTGGTTTGAGCCTGCCTTTGGGAGGATATTGGAATCTACTAGGGGGCCTTCTAAAAGGAGAGTTTCTGAGATGAGGAAGCGATCAAACCTGCATGCTATTTGTTGGTGACCTGATATTTTGTTGGTCTAGGTGTAGGTACCATTTCCATTCTCAATATCTACCAATATGAGGTTTTCTATGAGTTCTTGGAATTTTGCGCTATCCTTCTCTAGACACTCCCCC
>JZKD02S1056753.1:1561603-1584927 GCA_000966675.3 Picea glauca
CAATCAAGCTTGTTATCCTTGACTTCCCTCTTAAGGATCCGAATCAGATTTTTATTTGTTGATTCGACCAATCCATTACCTTGGGGGTAATAGGTGGAAGATCGAAAAAGTTGGATTCCATATGTAACATTAAGGTGGAGCATGACATCAGACATGAAAGCTAATCCAGTGTCAGTTAATATCTCAATAGGGGCTCCAAAACGGGATAAAATGTTACGTTCAACGAATTCTACCACCTGCTAACTTGTAGCATTCCTAAGAGCGATTGCTTCAACCCACTTTGTAAAAAAGTCTGTAACTGGTAAGATGAATACATGACCAATGATGGAAGGAAGTGAAACTGGACCAATAAAGTCCATGCCCCATATTACGAAAGGGAATTGGACTTCAATAGGCCTAAGAGGCAAGGAAACTAACTTTTTCTTCCTAGTGAAGCATTGGCAAGCTTAGCATTTTCAAACTAGTAAATGGGCATCTTTGTGGAGTGAAGGCCAAAAGTAACCTGCATGTAAAATTTTTGCTGCAGTTGATCCAAATTTTATGAGAAGAATGAAATGAATACAAATTATTAAAATATTCTTAACACAAAATAATAGAGATACAGTAAAACTGGTTTTCTATTCAATAAGGAAATAAGTTGAAACTGTAAAATGCAGTGGAAAACAAGCTTGTTGGAATGGTGGTGGCTTATCTTTGAGAAGAGATGTGACAGTTGTTCTCATTCACCAAAAGATGGTTACAGTGAGGCTCCGAAGGCCTTTTACAATAAACAGGAATGTCAAAAACCCTATACATCCAAAAACCTAACCCTAGGATATGAAACGCCAAAAGTCATGTGGGCCTCATTTGGGTAAGTTAGTATTTCAACTTCCCGGGGTCGTAAATGTTGCATACGATCTCTGTTTTAGGTGCACGATAGCCCATTGGAAAGGTATAACCAATATTAAATTTTTTTGAATGGCCTAGGTGAGTGCCCTCAGCAATCACCTAGGCCCCAAATCCCCAAAACACGTCATTTAGGGCCTCAAAACAACCTTAGAAGTTTGGAACCCGAAAAATTGTCGAACAAATGGCAAGGTGGAAAACTATTTTTCGAGCCAGTGGAATAGGTGGGTGGCCACCAATATCCAACTTGATAAATCCTCCCTCCTTAGGAAGAAATGGTGTCCATTTCATTGAGTTCCCCCATCAGATGAGGAAATTTCTACTAAATTTGGCCCCGGGTGAGCCACTTCCCTTGGTGCAGGAGTTTCCTTGCTTTGACGACTCGATAAAGATGGATCCTTTGCTGTCGAGTCCCATTAATATCTGTTTCCACAATCTGATCACTAGATGTCTATTGCATGAAGTCAGGGTTGATCTCTTTTGGTGTCAACTGATTTGATATCTCTAAGGTGTCCAATAATGGCGGGAAATATGGTCGAAGGAAAGCCACATTGAAGATTGGATGCAGACCAAGGAAGGTGGGAATGTTGAGCTAAAAATAATTTTCACCCACAAATTTGGTGATGGTGTACGATCCATAACGGAGTGGGAGAATCTTTCGATGGGGCCCTGTAAGGATTTCTTTCTACAAATTCAACCAAACTTTGTCGCCCACCTGAAACTTATCTGGCACCCGATGTTGATCATGGCGTTGTTTGTACTTGGAATTAGACTTTTGTAGAATATCTTGAACCTGCTGGAGAATGTGCTAGATATTCTCAATGAACCGGGTGGATTTTAGCTTCTGGTGGAGCAGGGGACAAGTCGACCAAGGTGGTCGCTAGGGGTAGTGCAATATCCATGGGGCCCAGTGGTTGGAATCCCAACCCCACTTGAAAGGGGTTGTGGTCAGTTGAGCTATGTAGGGCTTGGTTGTAGCTATGTTGGACATAGGGAAGACTCTCATCCCATGCATGGGGGTGTTTTGAATTGTACATGCACATGATATGTATGACCATCTGATTGACAACCTCAGTTTGGCCATCTATCTGGAGGTGGAAGGTAGTGGATTTGGTGAGCTTGGTATCCAGCAATGACTAGAGGCTCGACCAAAATGAGCCGAGGAACCGATTGTCATAGTCTGAGATAATGATTTGTGGGATCCTAAAATGTACCCATACTTGTTCAAAGAAGAGATTGGAATTGGCTTATGTTGTGATGTTCTTCTTGTAGGCGGCTAAAATTTCCATTTTGGAAAAGAGATCAACAACGACAAAAACATAGTCATTTCCCATCTTAGTGGATGGGAGGCCTGACATGTAGTCCATTGAGATGGATTCCCATGACCTGTTAGGAGTAGGAAGAGGGGTGTACATGCTTTATTCCTTAGTGGTCTGTTTGGAAATAGTGGAAGCTATGCAGGACCTGATATACTTGCCGATATCCTGTCGAAGTTTCGGCCAGTAGAAATGTTTTTGCAGCACTGTCACTGTCTTTTCAACACCAAAGTGTCCTGCCACACAAATGTAGTGAGATTCCCAAATAAGATTTGTGCACTCGTTTGATGGAACGAAGATATGTCCAAGACGACACAAAATCCCATCTTGAAGATGAAAATTAGTGACCACTAAGTTGGTGCCCAACATTTGGTAGGTGGTGGAGAAGTCAGGGTCTTTCGCGTAGAGGTGGGGCCATCCAAAGGTATCGTGACCATAAGAGTCTATAACTGTGGTTAGTGCCGCGATTGAAGGTTGGTTTAGGTAGTCAACAACTCATTTGGTACTTCCTATTTTATACTTGATGTTGAGGTGGAACTGTTGTAAGTATGTTGACCACTTCTAATGGTGGTCTTTCTACAATTTAGCTTGGGTCTGCATGAATTGTAGTGGCTTGTGATCAATGTGGATGACTGTCTCCTTACCAAAAATGTAATGTCACCACTGGTGGCAGGATTACAAAATGGATTACATTTGTTTTTCGTAAGTAGGGTATTTACAGACACCATCTGATAGTGTCTCACTATGATATGTCGTGGGGTGGCCGTGTTGAGTGAGAACAATGCCCGTAGCCTAGTTTGAAACATCTGTCTCGATCTCAAAGGGATGTTGCAGGTTTGGTAATGAAATAATACTGAAGTATTTGGCCCTCGTGAGCTGATCAAGGAGGTCGTCGATTCAGGGAATCGGGTACCGGTTTCAGAATGTGATTTTATTCAGGGCCTGATAATCAACACAGATTCACTAGGTCCTGTATTTCTTATGCACCAGCACGATTAGGCTCCCACAAGGTGATGAGTTGGGATGGATGTGCCCCTTATGGAGAAGTTATTGGATCTACCTCTTGATCTCCTCCTTTTATAATAAAGAGAGGTGGTAGACTGGCCCATTAGGTCGTGGTGCTCCTGGGGTCAGATCGATGGGATGCTTAACCTGGCAATGCAGAGGTACCGCGGTAGGAGAGGAGAATATATCTTAGTATTGTTCCATGACCTTATCCACTTTCTTCTTTTGTGTGGAGAGACCAACCACAAAGGCCCTATATTTGGGTGTGATCTTTCAATCACTCTGAGAGAGAATCATGAAGAAGACAAATTTCTCGGTCTGAGAGATGACCTTCCTACATTTCTTGGAAGAGATCAAGGAAATAGCACTAGGAGGGACTGCCTTGGGTATCCTGTACAATTTCTTGTTCAAAGTAATAATAACACTATGCGGCCTAGACTCATATAAAACATGAAGTTTCCATAAATAAGGTTGGCCCAAAAGAACATTACAAACTTCAAGAGGATCAACATCACACAATACGTCATCTTTGAAGGGATTTATGATGTACGACAGTCGACACTGTTGGCTGACACGAAGATTGCTTCGTTGGAGGAGCAATCCAATATTGTAGGGTTGTGGGTGCAACATTGTCGGTAGGGACAACCGATTGAAAACCTCTACTGAGATGAGGTTATTATAGCTACCACTATTAATTATGAAGTGTAGCAGGGTGCCTTTTACCCACATCTGTGAATGGAAGAGGCTCTCTCCTTATTTTGGCTCATCTGGTTCACTAGGCTGGAGCTTGGTGGTAGCAACGGTGGCATTGGGTTCCATGTCAATGATCTGTCTTCCCCTTTCTGGCTCTGACTCAGACTCAAAACCTACATCTAATTCTGAGGGTTTCACTTCATCCACCAGCAACTACTTTGAGCATAAGTCATAAATTTTATGCCAAGGGCTCTTATATAAGTCGCACCACTTCCTAGTATATTTCTTTGTCTTCTGCTGTCATTGTTTTCTTGCAGCTTGGACTGGTTGTCCTGATAGTGTCCATATTTTCTCTGTCCTTTGTTCTGTGGGTTGGGGCCACCCTTTCTTGGATTTTTCTGTGAGGGGTTCCTAGGCCCAAATTGTCGCGTCTTTTGTTTAAGCTTCTGCTCTATTTTGATGACATATTGGTAGGTCGTTCCCAAGGACGAGATGTCTAGAAATTCCATTTTGTTTTGGATGTATATGTGTAGAGCACCACGATACTTGAGCACCCGATGTTGTAAATGTGTTTAACCTTCACATAATATTTATAGATAAACAATAATACACACATTTGCAAAGAGAATTGGAGAAAGAATAAGAAGGAGAGAAAGAATGAAATAATTATCATTAACCGTTATGAATAATGAATAATTTACACATGATATACTCTGTATAACTCAATGAGTGTGCACTAGAGGAGAACCAATGCACCATAGTGGTGGTCTAGAGTGATCTGGACACACACCAACAATTACAAGAGTGAACTTCCACCTAGTCCAGTCTCTCAGGAAGTTACAGGGGTGTACTACCACCTAGTTGAGTTAACTAGTCAACTAGTCTTTAGTTAACTGATTGAACAAAGAGTAGTGAGGAGTTAACTCAGGAAATCAAGGGTAAAGTGCCAGTCTGGTGATGATCCCAATGCAAGTGTGCATTAGTTGGTGATGATCCCAATGTTGCATGGTGACAAAACCAATGCAACATCTAAACTCAACTCAATTAGTCAAACTAAGGTGTCAATTGAAAGAGAATAATCTCCATGTGGAATATTCTCCCCTAAAATATAGGATATTTGATAATGACTAATTATGACTAATAAAAAAGGAAAAACCTTAGGAAAAATAAATCCTAGGTGTTTGTGAAGTAACTCCAACACCCCCCTTGAACATCACTATGGTGAAAATAAAGAATGGGTCCCAGGAACAAGGCCATGTTAGGTACCCAAATACAAAATATACACTAAAATAAAGTGAAGAAAGAGGGAAAAACTAATGGGAAAGCACCCCCCCTCAAGGTCCAATGTATGTAAAAAGAAGAACCACAGTTGCTAGGCAACTATGTCCTTCACTCCAAGATGAATTTGTAGAGAATGAAACTTCTGCTCAGTGAAGGTCTTGGTGAAGATGTCTACCATTTGTTTTTCTAAAGGACAGAACTGTAAGTTGATGATCCCCTCGTATACTAATTCCTATATGTAGTTCATGTGGATCTCGATGTGCTTCGTTCACTACCTCTGAACTGGATCTCTATAGAAATTCAGAGTGCTCTGGTTGTCACACCATATGACGATCGAGCTATGAAATTGAATTCCGAACTCAGTGAGAAATTGTTGTAGCCACATATCCTGAATGGTCATGTTGACTACCCCTCTGTACTCTACCTCAATTTAAGATAGAGAAACAGAAGCTTGCTTCTTTCTTGACCAACAGATAGGCCTAGAACCAAGACTGAGTGAGTAACCAGATGTGGACCTATGATCAATACTATCGCCAACCCAATCAAAATCAATAAACCCGATGATTTATAATGTAGAGTCTACTGCATAATGAATCCCAAAGGTGATGATTCCATGTATGTATCGAAGGATACACTTTGCAACTTTCCAATGTAGCTCATGCGGCTCCTGCATGAAACTGGAAACTGCGCCAACTTTATATGAGAGGTATGGTCTGGAGTGTGTGAGATACAACAAGATCCCCACTATCTATTTGTACAGTGTATTTTCAACAAGTAGGGTCTCCCTGCCATCCTCAAGTTTGAATCCTGATAGGAAAGGAGTCAAAGGAGACTTGCAGTTTGTCATGTGAAATCTCTCAAGGAGATCTCGTGCATACTTGGCCTGAGACAATTTGATATCTGATGCATCCTGACTGATCTTGAGTCCAAGGAAGAAGTGTAGATGACCCATGTATGTCATAAAAAACCTGTCATGTAGGATCCTCTTGAATACAACAATCATTGAATTCGAGCAACCGATGATCAACAAATCATCAACATAAAAAACTAAGAGTAGAAGGGAATCAACCGTCCTGAGCATGTAGACATTCGGTTTTGATTTACAATGTACAAAGTTATGTGACAATAGGTAGGATTCTATATTGGCATACCATGCCCGTGGATCCTGCTTGAGGCCATAAAGAGACTTCTTCAATCGATAGACCAAATATGAGTCTTGCATAGATCCCTGGGTCTACTCCATGTAGATCTCCTCAAAGATATCATTGTGAATAAATGCATTATTCACGTCCATCTAATGGACTTCCCATCCTTTGGCTGCCATAATGGAAAGTGCCAATTATATGGAATCCATCTTCTCTACTGGAGTGAAGTTCTCATCATAGTCAATACCATGAACCTATTGAAAGCCTTTGGCAACAAGCATGGCTTTGTATCTGCTAATATGTCCATCTGCTACACTCTTGGTCCTGTAGAAATATCTGCATCTGGCAATTTTACTCCTATAAGGAAGGGGAACCAAATCCCAAGTTTGGTTCTCGAGGAGGGAGTTGTACTCCTCTTGCATGGAGGAGTCCCAAAAGGGATTTCTAGTAGCCTCACCATAAGACTATGGATTTGAAAACTGAACCAAGAAAATATGCCTGGAAAAAAATGGTTCATTGGCAGTGAGTGCAATAGGAGGCTCCTCGAAATCATATCGAGTCCTCCTAGTATCGGTTGGATCACCAATGAAATCCCCTGCATCCTGCAGAGTAGTCTTTTCCCACTTGGGCCTCTTCTCTGGCTCTGCAACTACATCTAGATGCTTTGAATCTTCATCCAACTACACTGTCTCTGAATCTGAATCATCTGAGTCCTTTGAATGAGAACTATCATATGAACAAGAGTCAACATGTGCATGTTCATCATATCGAACAGGTGGAAGAATGAAGGTGCATGCGAGACACTTTCCTCAAATTGGACACTTCGCTCAATGATGAGTTGGTTTGAGGAAAGGTCAATAAGTATATATCCCTTCATATCATCGGGGTATCCAACAACAATGCACTCAATGATCTGTGGATCAAGTGCCTTCCTCTTTTCAGAGGGAATCTGAGCCCATGCACATGAACAAAAAATGAGAAAGTGGGTCACTTACGGTTTGAGGCCGCTCCAAGCCTCATAGGGGGTCTTATCCTTGACATATCTATGGGGAGATATGTTTTGGATGTATGTTGCACAATTAAGTGCTTCGGCCCATAGTCTCTATGGTAGTGACTTTTCATGCAACATGTAAGATGCCATCCCCTTTAGAGATCTGTTTTTCCGCTCAACAACTCCGTTTTGCTGCAGAGTATAGGGAACTGTATGCTACAACTGAATCCCTACATCATGGAAAATATTGTGGATCTCAAGATTCACATACTCTCCCCTATTATCAGTTCAGAGGAATTCGATTTATTTTTCGGACTGTGTCACAACCAGGGATTTGAAATCTTTGAGGTGTTGAAAGACCTCAGATTTTTTCCTGATAAAGTAGATACATGTAAAACGTGAGAAATAATCAACAAAAATGAGAACAAACCTCACTTTTATGATGGATGGATGCGGAAAAGGACCCATAAGGTCATTGTGGATCAGATCTAAAGGTGCAAAATCTGTCTGAGACTTTCCTTTGTCAAATTTATCTTGAGCGTGTTTTCTGAGAACATATTCCTCACATATTCCCTTGGAGAAATGGATTTCTGGTAGACCATAAACCAATATGTGGTTGCTAAGTTGTTGCATGTATCTTAAATTCAAATGTCCAAACCTTTCATGACATATCGTACTACTTTCACCAACATGAGTAAGTAGTAAAGCAGAATCAGGTTCAATGAATTCAGAAAACGTATACAATATAGACTGATGATTGACCTCACTGGTAGCAACCCTGGAGTTCGTTTTCATGTCATAGATGTCCATAGAATTTTGTGTGAATATGAATTTATTTTCGATGTCGAAATTTGTCATCTGATACACAGAGAGAAGGTTGACAGATATTTTGGGAATGTGCAACACATTCTCGAAGATTCTGTTGGTGACTTCAATCCTTCCTTTGTCGATGAACTCGAAAGAAGAGTTGTCCCCCATCAAAATGGGAGGAACTTTGCATGCATCCAAAGAAGAATATACTTCTTTTGAGGCAGCCATGTGATGTGATGCTCCTGAATCAACGATCCAAGCATTAGGAGAGGAGTTGATGGCAATCAAGGCATGGCTAGAATTACTTTTCTTGGGATTCAAATTCTCTGGCTTCTTCTTCTTAGTACGCTCGAGGATCCAATATCCAGGGTTGTTTTTCTGAAGTATTCGAGACATCATATCTATTTATTTTTTCATGCATGTGAATTTTTATTGGAATCCTTTTTGACAGTACGTGCATCTCTCCCCTTTTCTTCCATTTTCCCCTTTGGATCCAAAGGCACCGGTGAAGGGTTTTGTGTACCCTTCCTTCTTCAGATGTGCATGAGATTTCCATTTATCTTTATATTTAGATTTCTAATATTTGTGGCTTCCATCATACATAGTGAGTGCATGAATCCTTGGGCCTTTGATTGTTCCCATGTTGATGATCTTAGTTTGATGTTGTGTCAGTGATTATATAAAGTCCTCAAGAGAAGGCATATTCCAGTTGTCTCCAGAGGCGAATCTAAAAAAATTAAATGTGGATACAAATACAGAGAATTTAGGACCAATCTTGGAGAGAATTGTGAGAACCATTTGTTTCTCCTCCTTCGATCTATCAACCCCGCAAGATTTGAGTTGCGACAGTAAATCCTTGAATTTTGTAAAGAAATCTTGGATATTCTCGAAGCTTTTTGGATCCAATGTAGCAGATCCACCTCCAGCATGTGTCCCCTCATCTCATCCTATTTTCCAAAGAGCCCTTCCAAGGTGGTCCAAGATTCATTGGGAGTCTTCTAAGAAGATATATGAGAAAGGAGATCAGGAGAAATAATATTGCAAATTGTTCTGACTGCCTCATCCATGCGATTCAAGTACTTGGATTTTTCTATGGACGATGTCAGTTTTGTATCTATATTCAAGGTTAACCTATACAACCCTATGGTTTGGAGATGTATGGATATTTTCTCCTTCCATGAAAAATAGTTGTAAGGTGTAAGAATGAATTAATTTTTGAAATCCATCTTTTCGCTGTCTTCAATCTTTTGTACCTGCAAAAATTTTTGGTGTAGCTTTTTCTTAGCAGTCCATCGGCTCTGATACCATGTAAATTTGTTGAAAATACACATAATAGATATGTATAAACAATAATACACACATTTTCAGAGATAATTTGAGAAAGAATAAGAATGAGAGAAAGAATGAAAGAATTCTCATTAACAGTTATGAATAATAAATAATTTACACATGATATACTTTGTATAACTCAATGAGTGCGCACTGAAGGAGAACCAATGGACCATAGTGGTGATATACAGTGATATGTACACACACCAACAGTTATGGGAGTGAACTGCCACCTAGTATAGTATCTCAGGCAGTTACGGGAGTGAACTACCACCTAGTTGAGTTAACTAGTCAACTAGTCTTCAATTAACTGATTGAACATAGAGTAGTGAGGAGTTAACTTAGGAAATCAAGGGTAATGCGCCAGTATGGTGATGATCCCAAGGAAAGTGCACATTAGCTGGTGATTATATCAATTTTTCATGGTGAAAAAACCAATGCAACATCTAAAATCAACTGAACTAGTCAAACTGAAGTGTCAACTGAAAGAGAATATTCTCCATGTGGAATATTCTCCCCTAAAATATTGGAGACTGGATAGTGACTAATTATGACTAATAAACAAGGAAAAACCTTAGGAAAAATAAATCCTAGGTGTGTGTGAAGTAAATCGAACATATGTCGCTCTGAATCTTTGATACCCATCTTGGTGTGCAAGGTATGGAAGATATTTGTGAAGTCTGGCACTGCTTGGTCTCTTTCTTGTCGCAATGGGGTCCATTTGGTATACAAGTCATCGTAACTTCTGAACATGTACTATTTTTACTTAATAGAATCCCTAAAGGATTCCCAGGTGGTCATGACTATAAATAATGAAGGTTCCTCTGTTTCCTTCTTCTCTCAGTAAGTTTCCCACCAATATTTGACATGGGGAATGGCTTTGAGGAGCGCAAAAGTAATCTTTTCTCTATTAAAAAAGTTATGGATAGAAAAATACCCTTCTAGTAGATTCAACCACTTGTCTACAACATTTTCATCTATATGACCTTCAAATATAGGAATATATTAGTTGTTTTGTACCTTGAAGGGGGTGATGCCTCCGCTTAAGGAATATGCGCCGCTTGTTGGTAGTTGTCGAAGGATTTGCGTGAAACTATCCATCATCTCATTCCTTTGTTGAGTGAGGGATTTCTCAAGAAACATTTTGAAAGGATATCCAGTCCCCTCATATTTATTTTCTCCTGCCATGAGAGTTCGTTTGGGCGTGCGAGAGGTTTTTTCCTCAAGAGAAACAAGCTCGAGATCCAATTCTTTGTACCCTGACGTCATTGGGGACATGCATTAAGATGATAAGGAGCAGACCGATCTGATACCAATGATCCATATTTTATGAGAAGAAAAAAATGAATATAGATTATTAAAATATGATTAACACAAAATAATAGATATACAGTAAAACTGGTTTTCTATTCAATAAGGAAATAAGTTGAAACTGTAAAATGTAGCAGAAAACAAGCTTGGTGGAATGGTGGCATCTTATCTCTGAGAAGAGATGTGATGAATGCAGTCATTCGCCAGAAGATGGTTACAATGAGGCTCTGAAGTCCTTTTACAATAAACAGAAATGTCAAAAACCCTAGACAGCCAAAAACCTGACCCTAGGAGATGAAGCGACAAAAGTCATGTGGGCCCCATTTGGGTAAGTTAGTACATCAACTTCTTGGGTTCGTAGCTTTTGCATACGATCTATGTTTTATGTTAATGATATCCCGTTGGAAAGGTCTAAATGAGAAGAATGTTTTTTTATTGGCCTATGTTAGTGCCTCCGATAGTCACCTGTGCACTAAATCCCCAAAATACGTTGTTTAGGGCCTCAAAACAACCCCAGAAGTTTGGAACTCGAAAAGCTGTTGAAAAAATTCCAAGGCGAAAAAATATTTTTCGTTCTAGTGGAATAGGTGGGTGGACACCGATATCCTCCTGGATGAATCCTCCCTCCTTAGGAAGAAATGGTCTCCATTGCGTTGAGTTCCCCCATCATATGAGAAAATTTCTGTTGAATTTGGCCTCGGGTGAGCCACTTGTCTTGGTGCAGGAGCTGCCTTACTTTGACGACTCGATAAATATGGATCCTTTTCTATCGAGTTCCCTTGATTTGTGTGTCCAAAATATGATCACTATATCCCTATTTCATGTAGTCAAGGTTGAGCTCTATTGGTGTCAACTGCTCGGCTATCTCTGAGGTGTCCAATAATGGTGTGAAATATGGCCGAAGGAGAGCCACATTGAAGACTGGATGCAGATATAGGAAGGGGGGGATGTTGAGATCAAAACAATTGTCACCCAAAGCCTTGGTGATGGTGTATGACCCATAACAAAGTGGGAGAAGCTTCTGATGGGGCCCTGTAAGGTGTTCTTTCTGCAAATGCAACCAAACTTTGTCACCCACCTGAAACTTATGTGGCACCCGATGTTGATCATGGCGTTGTTTGTACTTGGAATTAGACTTCTGTAGAATATCCTAAACTTGTTGGTAGATGTGCTGGATCCACTCAATGAAATAGATGGCTTTGTCAGCTTCTAGTGGAGTATGGGATGAGTCTCTTGAGGTGGTCGCCAGGGATAGTGCAACATCTATGGGCCAAATGGTTGGAATCCCAACCCCACCTGAAAGGGGATGTGCCTAGTTGATCTATGCAGGGCTTGGTTGTAGCTATGATAGACATAGGGAAGACTGTCATCCCATGTGCAGGGGTGATTTGAATTGTACATGCACAGGATATGTATGACCATCTGATTGATGACCTCAGTTTGGCCATCTGTTTGGGGGTGGAAGGCAGTGGATTTTGTGAGCTTGGTATCCAGCAGTGACCAGAGGCTCGACCAAAATTAGCTGAGGAAATAACTATCACGATATGAGATAACAGTTTGTGGGATCCAAAAATTCACCCATACTCGTTCAAATAAGAGCTTGGTAGTGGATTCTGTTGTGATGTTCTTCTTGCAGGCGGCCACAATCACCATCTTGGAAAGCGATCAACAACCCAAAAAACACAGTCATTTCCCCTCTTGGTGGATGGGAGGCCCAACATGTAGTCCATTGAGATGGATTCCCATGACTCTTTAAGAGTCATAATAGGGGTGTACATTCCTTATTTCTTAATGGTCGGTTTGGCAATAACGCAGGCGATGCATGACCTAATATACTTGTTGACATCCTATCGAAGTTTCGGCCAATATAAATGTTTTTACAAGACTACCATTGTCTTTTTGATGCCAAAGTGTCCTGCCACCCGACTATAGTGAGCTTCCCAAATAATCTTCACGCGGTCGCTTGATGGAACGTAGAGATGGCCCAAATGGCACAACAACCCATCCTAAATATGAAAATTAGTGACCACTGAGTTGGCACCCAACATTTGGTAGGTGGTGGAGAATTCAGGGTCTCTCTCATAGAGGTGGGGCCATATGGAGGTCTTGTGACCACAAGAGTTTAGCACCATGGTGAGTGTCACCACTGGAGGTCAGCTGTGGCAGTCAAAAACTCGGTTGGTACTTCCTATTTTATACTTGATGTTGAGGTGGAACTATTGTAAGTATGTTGATCACTTTTGATGGTGGTCATTCTACAATTTTCCTTGGGTCTTCATGAACTATAGTGGCTTGTGATCAGTTTGGATGACTATCTCCTTCCAAAGAATTTAATGTATCCAATAGCGATAGGCTTGCATAATGGAGTACATTTATTTATCGTAATTATTTTACTTATGGACAACATTTGATAGTTTCTAACTATGATATTCCATGGGGTGGCTGTGTTGAGTGAGAACGACGCCCACGAAATAGTCTGAAGAATCTATCTCGATATCAAAGGGATGCGGCAGGTCGAGTAAGGAATGTATTAGGGATGAGCACAAACACTTATTCAATTCATTGAAGGCTTGTTTTGGGATAGGCCCCACACAATTTTTTCCTTACCGCCACACCTGGTTACTTTCCTAAGGGCCTATGTGATATTAGAGAATCCTAGCACAAACCTACGATAGAAATTGGCAAGGCCAAAGAAGATCTGAAGTTCAGTGAGTGTGGATGGATACACATGAAAACCATGTTGATTAATGATGTAGCCTAAGTAATCAATCCAGTCCATGACGAAGGAGAATTTTTCCAAGTTTGTGTATAGTTTGTACTGCCACAGGTTGTGCATAACCTGTTGAATACGCTGCAAGTATTCTACCCAAGTCTTGTTGTAGATGAGGATGTCATCCAGACACACCACCACAAAAGTATTGGTGAAAGGTCGTAGGATATCATCTATCATCCTGATAAAATTTCTTGGAGCCTTTGTCAAACCAAAGGGCATGACTATCCATTCAAAAAGACCTTATTTTTACTTGAAGGAGATATTCCATACATTTGTCTATTCTATTGGGACCTGGTGGAAGCCAGACTTCAGATCAATCTTTCCGAAGTATTTTCCTGCCATGATATGATCAAGGAGTTCATTGATTCGGGGAATTGGGTACCGGTTTCAGACTGTGATTTTATTCAGGGCATGGTCTCCAGGTCCTATATTTTTTCTACACCATCACGATTGGGATCCCACAAGGGGATGAGCTGGGATATATGTGCCCCTTGTGGAGAAGTTCTTGGATATTCCTCTTGATCTCCTCATCTTCCAACAAAGAGCAGTGGTAGACTTTCCCATTGGGTAGCGGTGCACCCGGGGTCATATCGATGGGATGATTGACCTAGAAGTCTAGAGGTACCTCGGTAGGAGAGGAGAATATATGTGATTATTATTCAGTGACCTTATCCACTTGATTCTATTGTGTGGAGAGATAATCTACAGAGGCCCTAAATGTTGTTGATATATTTCTCTCACTCTGAGAGAGAATCATGAAGAAGAAAAATTTCCTGGTCTGAGAGATGACCTTCCTACATTTCTTGGCAGAGATCAAGGAAATAAAAATAGGAAGGATTGCCTCAGGTATCCTATACAATTTCCTATTCAAAGTAATAATAACACTACGAGGCATAGAATCATATATAGCATGATGTTTCCATAAATAAGGTTGGCCCAAAAGAACATTAAAAACTTCAAGAGGAGAAACATCACACAATACCTCATCTTTGAAGGGCTTCATGTCATATGCCAGTTGACATTGTTGGTTGACTTGAAGATCGCTTCCTTGGCGGAGCCATCCAATGGTGTAGGGTTGTGGGTGCAACGTTGCCGGCAAGGCCAACCGCTTGACGACCTCTACTAAGATGAGATTATTCTAGATACTGATATCAATGATGAAGTGGAGTGGAGTTCCTTTTACCCACATATGTGAATGGAAAAGGCGCTATCCTTATTCTAGCTTGTCTGGTTCACCAGGCTCAAGCTTGGTGGTAGAAACGATGGCACTAGGTTCCGCTTCAATGATCCTTCTTCCCTTTTCTGGTTCTGACTCAAATTCAGAACCCACATGTGATTCAGAGGCTTTCACTTTGACCACCAGTGATTGCTTTGAGCGACAGTCAACAGTGTTATGCGAAGGGCTCTTATGGAAGTTGCACCACTTACCGATATCTTTCTTTGTCTTTCTGATGTACTTTTCTTGAGGATTGGATTGGTTTTCCTGATATTGTCCATATTTTCGTTGTGCTTTGTTCTCTGGGTTGGGGCCTTCCTTTCCTGGCTTTTGTTGTGAGGGGTTCCCAGGACAAAATTGTTGCATCTTTTGTTTGAGCTTCTTCTTGATTTTGAATGCCTATCTTGGTGTGCAAGGTATGGAAGATATTTGTGAACTCTAGCACTGCTTGGTCTCTTTCTTGCCGCAATGTGGTTCATTTGGTATACAAGTTGTCATAACTTATGATGGGGTAGTATTGTTCGTTAATAGCATCACTGAAGGATTCCTTGGTGGACATGACTATAAATAATGAGGGTTCCTTTGTTTCCTTTTTCTCACAGAAAGTTTCCCACCAATCTTTGACATGGGGAACGACTTTGAGGAGCGTAAAAGTAATATTTTCTCTATTCGAAAAATTATGGATAGAAAAATACCCTTCTAGTAGATTCAACCTCTTGTCTACAAAATTTGCGTCTATATAAACTTCAAATATAGGATTATCAAAGTTAATTTGTACCTTTAAGGGGGTGGCACCTCTGCTTGAGGAAGATTCATTGCTTGTTGGTATGTACCGAAGGATTTGTGTGAAACTTCCATCATCTCGTTCCTCTATTGCATGAGGGATTCCTCAAGAAACATTTTTAAAGGATCTCTTGTCCCATCATATTCATTTCCTCCTTCCATAATAGGTCACTTGGGCATGCGAGATCTTTTGTCCTTAAGAGAAACAAGATCGAGATCCAATTATTTGTCCCTGATGTCATTGGGGACATGCATTAAGACAAGAAGGAGCAGACCACTCTGATACCACTGATTCGAATTTTATGAGAAGAATGAAATGAATACAAATTATTAAAATATGCTTAACACAAAATAAAAGAGATACAGTAAAACTGGATTTCTATTCAATAAGGAAATATGTTGAAACGGTAAAATGCAGGGGAAAACAAGCTTGTTGGAATGGTGGCAGCTTATCTCTTAGAAGAGATGTGACGACTACGATCATTCGCCAGAATATGGTTAAAATGAGGCTCTGAAGGCCTTTTACAATAAACAGAAATTTCAAAAACCATAAACATACAAAAACCTAACCCTAGGAGATGAATCGCCAAAAGTCATGTGGGCCCCGTTTGGGTAAGTTAGTACATTAACTTCCTGGGGTCGTAACTTTTGCATATGATCTCTGTTTTAGGAGCATGATAGCTCATTAGAAAGGTCTAATAGAAAAGAATAATTTTTTATTGGCTTAAGTTAGTGCCTTTGGCAATATACAAGGCCTCAAATCCCCAAAATACGTTATTTAGGGCCTCAAAAAGACCCTGGAAGTTTGGAACCCAAAAAACTATCGAAAAAATGGCAAGGTGGAAAACTATTTTTCGAGCTAGTGGAATAGGTGGGTGGCCACCGATATCCACTTGGATCAATCCTCCATCCTTAGGAAGCAATGGTATCCATTGCGTTGATTTCTCCCATTAGATGAGGAAAGTTCTGCTGAATTGGGCCTTGGGTGAGCCACTTGCCTTGGTGCAACAACTACCATGTTTTGATGACTCGATAATGCTGGATCCTTTGTTGTTGAGTGTCATTTACCTGTGTGTCCACAATATGATCACAGGATGCCTTTTTCATGCATTCAAGGTTGAGCTCCATTGGTGTCAACTACTCTTCTATGTCTGAGGTGTCTAATAATGGTGGGAAATATGGCTGAAGGAGAGCCATGTTGAAGACTATATGTAGACCAAGGAAGGGGGGAATGTTGAGCTCAAAATAATTGTCACCCACAGCCTTGGTGATGGTGTACGACCTATAACGGAGTGGGAGAATCTTCCGATGGGGCCCTATAAGGCGTTCTTTCTGCAAATGCAGAAAAACTTTGTCACCCACTTGAAACTTATGTGGAACCCAATGTTGATCATGGCATTGTTTGTACTTGGAATTAGAGTTCTATAGAATATCCTAAACTTATTGTCAGATGTGCTGGATCCACTCAATGAACCGAGTGGCTTCGTTAGCTTCTGGTGGAGTAGGGGATGATTCGACCGAGGTGGTCGCCAGGGGTAGTGTAACATCCATGGGGCCCAATGGTTGGAATCCCAACCCTACCTGAAAGGCATTGTGGCCAGTTGAAATATGTAGGGCTTGGTTGTAGCTATGTTGGACATAGGGAAGACTCTCATCCCATGTGCAAGGGTGTTTTTAATTGTACATGTGCAGGATATGTACGACCATCATATTGACGACCTCAATTTGCTCATCTGTCTGCGGGTGGAAGGAAATGGATTTGGTGAACTTGGTATCCAGTAGTGACCGGAGGCTCAACCAGAATGAGCTGAGGAACCGAATGTCATGGTCTAAGATAATGGTTTGTGGGATCCAAAAATGTACCCATAATCGTTCAATGAAGAACTTGGTAGTGGATTTTGTTGTGATGTTCTTCTTGCAGGAAGCTAGAATTGCTATCTTGGAAAAGAGATCAACAACCACAAAAACACAAACATTTCCCCTCTTAGTGAACGGGAGGCCCAACATGTAGTCCATTGAGATGGATTCCCATGGCCTGTTAGGAGTAGCCAGAGGGGTGTACAGACCATGTTTCTTAGTGTTCGGTTTCACAATAGCACAGGTAATGCAGGACTTGATATACTTGTCGACATCCTATCAAAGTTTCGGCCAGTAGAAATGTTTCTGCAACACTACCATTGTCTTTTCAATGCCAAAGTGTCCTGCTAGCCAAATATAGTGAGATTCCCAAATAAAATTCACATGCTTGATAGATGATACACAGAGATGGCCCAGACGACACAACAACTCTTTCCGAAGATGGAAATTTGTGACCATTGAGTTGGTGCCCAACATTTGGTAGGTGGTGGAGAAGTTAGGGTCTGTCTCGTAGAGGTGGGGCCATCCAGAGGTCTTGTGACCGCAAGTGTCTATCACCGTGGTGAGTGCCATGACTGGAGGATAGCTAAGGAAATCAACAAATCGATTGGTACTTTCTATTTTATTCTTGATGTTCAAGTGGAACTATTGTAAGTATGTTGACCACTTCTGATGGCGATCGTTCTACAATTTTCCTTGGGTCTACATGAATTATAGTGGCTTGTGATGAGTGTGGATTACTGTTTCCTTCCAAAGAATCTAATGTCTCCATTGGCGGAAATCTTGCACAATGGAGTACATTTCTTTTTCGTAAGTATTTTACTTATGGACAACATCTGATAGTGTCTCACTATGATATGTCATGGGGTGGCCATGTTGTGTGAGAACGACACCCACAACATAGTTTGAAGCATCTTTCTCGATATTAAAGGGATGTTGTAGGTCCGGTAATGAAAGTACCAGGGATGAGAAGAAACACTTCTTCAATTCATCGAAGGCTTGTTGTTGGGACAAGCCCCACACAAATGTTTCCTTAGCACCACCTCTAGTTACTTGGTTGAGAGCCCATGTGATATGAAAGAATCCTAGCACGAACCTTCGATAGAAATTGGCAAGGACCAAGAAACTCCAAAGTTCAGTGAGTGTGGTTGGGGATGGCCAATCATGAATGACCTAGATCTTAGCTGGATCCACATGCACACCATGATGATCAACGATGTAGCCTAAGAAATGGACCCTATCCATGCCGAAGGAAATTTTTTCCAAGTTTTCATATAGTTTGTGCTACTGTAGGGTGTGCAGAACCTATTGAATATGTTGCAATTGTTCCGCCCAAGTCTTGTTGTAGATGAGGATGTCATCCAGATACACCACTAAGAAATTATTGGTGAAAGGTCATAGGATATCTTCCATCATCCTCATAAAATTTGTTGGAGAATTTGTTAAACCAAAGGGCATGACCAACCATTCAAAAAGACCTTTTTTTGACTTGAAGGAAATCTTCCATACATATGTCTATTCTATTGGAACTTGGTGGTAGCCAAATTTCAGATCAGTCTTATTGAATTATTTTCCCCCCATGAGTTGATCAAGAAGGTTGTTGATTTGAGAAACTGGGTACCGATTTCAGACTGTGATTTTATTCAGGGCCCGATAATCAATGTAGAGTTGCCAAGTCCCATCTTTCTTCTACACCAGCATGATTGGACTCCCAAAAGGCAATGAGATGGGACGAATGTGTCCATTGTGGAGTAGTTCTTGGATATGCCTCTTGATCTCCTAGTTTTCTAACAGAGAGCGGTGGTAGATTGGTTGATTGGGTAATAGTGTGCCCGGGGTTAGATCGATGGGATGATTGACCTAGCAGTGTAGAGGTACCTCGGTAGTAGAGGAGAAGATATCTGAGTATTCTTCGATAACCTTATCCACTTACTTCCGTTGTGAGGAGAGATATTCCGCAGAGGCCATAGATGTGGCTGTGATCTTTTTCTCACTCTAAGAGAGAATCATGAAGAAGACAAATTTCTTTGTCTAAGAGATGACCTTCCTACATTACTTGGTAGATATCAAGGAAATAACACTAGGAGGGATTGCCTCAGGTATCCTATACAATTTCCTGGTCAAAGTAATAATAATAATACAAGGCGTAGATTCATATACAACATGACGTTTCCATAAATAAGTTTGGCCCAAAAGAACATTACAAACTTTGAGAGGAGAAACATCACACAATACCTCGTCTTTTAAGGGATTGATGTCGTACGATAGTCGACCCTATTGGTTGATGCAGATATCGCTTCCTTGGTGGAGCCATGCAATTTTGTAGGGTTGTGGGTTCGACATTTTCGACAGGGCTAGTCGCTTGATGACCTCTGCTGAGATGAGGTTCTTCTGGCTATCGCTATCAACGATGAAGTGCATCGGGGTGCCTTTTACCCACATCTTTGAATGGAATATATGCTCTCCTTCTTTTGTCTTGTCTGGTTCACTAGGCTGGAGCTTGGTGGTAGAAACGATGGCACCAGGTTCCTCGTTAATGAACCATATTCTCATTTTTTGTTCTGACTCAGAGTCAGAACCCACATGTGATTTAGAGGCTTTCACTTCGGCCACCAACAACTACTTTGAGCGGCAGTCAGTAGTGTTATGTCAAGGGATCTTATGGAAGTCACACCACTTCCCGATATCTTTATTTGTATTTTCAGTGTCCTTCTTCGATTGCAGCTTAGACTGGTTATCATGATATTGTCCATCTTTTATTTGTCCTTTGGGGCCACTCTTTTCTGGCTTTTGCTGTGAGGGGTTCCTAGGCCCAAATTGTCATGTATTTTGTTTTATCTTTTGCTCAATTTTGACAGCATATCGGTAGGCCATGCCAAAGGATGCAATGTCTAGAAATTCCATTTCGGTATGGATGTATCTATGTAGAGTAACACAATACTTGAGCACCAGATTTTTCTCTAAATATTTAATACCCAATTTGGTGTGCAAGGTATGGAAGATATTTATGAACTTTGGCACTGCTTGGTCTCTTTCTTGTCACAGTGTGGTGCATCTGGTATAGAAGTTGTCATAACTTACGACATAGTAGTATTGTTCCTTAATAGAATCCTTGAAGGGTTCCCAGGTGGCTGTGACTATAAATAATGAGGGTTCCTTTGTTTCTTTTTTCTCACAAAACGTTTCCCACCAATCTTTGACACAGGGAACGACCTTGAGGAGAAAAAAAGTAATATTTTCTCTATTCGAAAAGTTATGGAAAGAAAAATACCCTTCTAGTAGATTCAACCACTTGTCTACAACATTTTCCTCTCTCTGACCTTCAAATATAGGAATGTGGAAGTTGATTTGTACCTTGAAGGGGTCGATGCCTCCGCTTGAGTAATATGTGTCACTTGTTGGTAGTCATTGAAGGATTTTCATGAAACTATCCATCATCTCGTTCCTCTGTTGCATGAGGGATTCCTTAAGAAATTTTTTGAAAGCATCTCCTATCCCATCATATTTATTTTCTCCTTCCATGAGAGGTCACTTGGGCATGCGAGAGATTTTGTCCTCAATAGAAACAAGATCGAAACCTAATTCTTTGTACCCTAAGATCGTTGGGGACATGCATTAAGAGAACAAGGAGAAGACCGCTCTGATACCACTGATCTAGATTTTATTAGCAGAATGAAATGAATACACATTATTAAAACATGCTTAACAAAAAATAACATAGATACAGTAAAATTGGT
The DNA here is from genome assembly GCA_000966675.3 of Picea glauca. Lineage (NCBI taxonomy): Eukaryota > Viridiplantae > Streptophyta > Pinopsida > Pinales > Pinaceae > Picea > Picea glauca. Next base: position 1,582,736 of record JZKD02S1056753.1, read on the forward strand.
TTTCTATTCAATAAGGAAATAAGCTAAAACTGTAAAATGCAGTGGAAAACAAGCTTGCTTGAATGGTGGTGACTTATCTCTAAGAGGAGATGTGATGGATGTGCTCATTCACAAGAATATGGTTGCACTGAGGCTCTGAAGGACTTTTAAAATAAAAGGGAATGTCAAAAAACCTAGACATCCAAAAACCTAACCCTAGGAGATGAAGCGCCAAAAGTCACATGGGCCCCGTTTGGGTAAGTTAGTACATCAAATTCCCAGTGTCATAACTTTTGCATATGATATTTGTTTTAGGCACACGATAGGCCATTGGAAAGGTATAACTAAGAAGAAATTTTTTTGACCAGATAAGGTGAGTTCCACTGGTAGTGATTTGGGCCCCAAATCCCCAAAATATGTCGTTTAGGGCCTCAAAACGGGCCTGGAAGTTTGGAACATGAAAAACTACCAAGGTGGAAAACTATTTTTCAAGGAAGTGAAATAGGTGGGTGGCCACTGATATCCACCTGGATCAATCCTCCCTCCTTAGGAAGCAATGGTCTCCATTGCGTTGATTTCCCCAATCAAATGAGGAAATTTCTACTGAATTTGGCCCTAGGTGATCCACTTGCCTTGGTGTAGGAGATTCCCTGCTTTGATGACTCGATAAATATGGATCCTTTGTTGTCAAGTGCCCTTGATCTGTATGTCCACAATATGATTACTGGATGCAAGTTGCATGTAGTCAAGGTTTATCTATGTTGGTGTCAACTGATTTGTTATCTCCAAGGTGTCCAATAATGGTGGCAAATATGGCTGAAGGAGATCCATGTTGAATACTGGATAAAAACCAAGGAAGGGGGGAATGTTGAGATCAAAATCATTGTCACCCACAACATTGGTGATGGTGTATGACCCATAACAAAGTGGGTGAAGCTTCCTATGGGTCCCTGTAAGGCATTCTTTTTGCAAATGCAACCAAACTTTTTCACCCACCTGAAACTTATGTGGCACCCGATGTTGATCATGGAGATGTTTTTACTTGGAATTAGACTTATATAGAATATCTTGAACCTTTTGGTGGATGTGCTTGATCCAGTTAATGAACTAGGTGGATTTGTTAGCTTTTGGTGGAGCAGGGGGCGAGTCAGTCGAGGTGGTTGACAGGGGTACTGCAACATCCATGGGGGCCAATGGTTGGAATCCCAGCCCCACCTAAAAGGGGCCATGGCCAGTTGAGATATGCAGGGCTTGGTTGTAGCTATGTTGCACATAGGGAAGAATCTCATCCCATATGTGGGGGTGTTTTTAATTATACATGTGAAGGATATGTATGACCATCTGATTGGCAACCTCAATTTTTTCATCTATCTGGGGGTGGAAAGCAGTCGATTTGGTGAGCTTGGTATCCAACAGTGACCATAGGATCGACCATAATGAGATGAGGAACCAAATTTCACAGTTTGAGATAATGTTTTGTGGGATCCCAAAATGTACCCATAATCGTTCAAAGAAGATCTTGGTTGTGGCTTCTACTATGATGTTCTTCTTCCAGGTGACTAAAATCACCATCTTGGAAAAGTGATCAATAACCACAAAAATAAAATCATTTCCCCTCTTGGTGGATCAGAGGCCCGACATGTATTCCATTGAGATGGATTCCCATGACATGTTATGAGTGTGAAGAGGGTTGTACATGCCTTGTTTCTTAGTGGTCGATTTTTCAATAGCGCAGGCGGTGTAGGACCTAATATACTTGGCGACATCCTGTCGAAGTTTCATCCAGTAGAAATGATTTTGCAACATTTCCACTATCTTTTCGATGCCAAAGTGTCCTACCACCCGACGATAGTGATATTACCAAATCATATTCATGCACTCTCTTGATGGAATGAAGAGATGGATCATTTGACACAACAACCCATATTGAAGATGGAAATTAGTGACCACTGAGTTGGCACCCAACATTTGGTAGGTGGTGGAGAATTCAACATATACCTCATAGAGGTGGGGTCATCCAAAGGTCTCATGACTGAAAGAGTCTAGCACCTTGGTGAGTGTCACGACTGGAAGTCGGCTCAGGAAGTCAACAACTCGGTTGGTGTTGGATCATGTTGTCATTGATGCCAATGGTTTGATTGATTGATGTCAAGTGATTGATTGATGTCAAAGGATTGATTGATTGATGATTGATGTAATATAATATGTATTTT
>JZKD02S1056753.1:1592859-1609596 GCA_000966675.3 Picea glauca
ACTCTGCAGTTATTGGATAATAATGCTTCATTGATATAACACTTGGATTATATGGTTAAAAGGGATTAAATTGCTCTATTACTGATTCACCCCCCCTCTCAGTAATCCAACAGTTGGTACTTCCTGTTTTATACTTTATGTTGAGGTTGAACTGTTATAAGTATGTTGACCACTTCTGATGGCGGTCTTTCTGCAATTTTCCTTGGGTCTGCATGAACTATAGTGGCTTGTGATCAATGTGTATGACTGTCTCCTTCCCAAGAATGTAATGAATCCACTAGCGGTAGGATTGCACAATGGAGTACATTTCTTTGTCGTAAGTAGGGTACTTATAGACAACATATGATAGTGTCTCCATATGATATGCCACAGGGTGGCCGTGTTGAGTGAGAATGACGCCCACAACATAGTTTGAAGCATCTGTCTTGATCTCAAAGGGATGTTTCAGGTCTAGTAATGAAAGTACCAGGGATGAGCACAAATGCTTCTTCAATTCATTGAAGGTTTGTTGTTGGGATAGGCCCCACACAAATTTTTCCTTACCGCCACCCCTGGTTACTTGGCTAAGGGCCCATGTGATATGAGAGAATCCCAGCATGAACCTATAATAGAAATTGGTGAGGCCCAAGAAGCTCTAAATTTCAATGAGTGTGGTTGGGTCTGACAAGTCACAAATGAACTGGATCTTGGATAGATCCACATGCACACCATATTGATCAACGATGTAGCCTAAGTAATGGACCGTGTCCATGTTGAAGGAGAATTTTTCCAATTTTTCATATAGTTTGTGCTATCGCAGTGTGTGCAGAACCTACTAAATATGCTACAAGTGTTCCACCCAGGTCTTGTTGTAGACGAGGATTTCATCCAGATACACCACTAAAAAAGTATTGGGTAAATTTCGTAGGATATCGTCCATCATCCTCATAAATGTTGGTGCATAATTTTTCAAACCAAAGGGCATGACCAGGCATTCCAAAAGACCTTCTTTTGACTTGAAGGCAGTCTTCCATACCTCTATTTGTTCTATTGGGATCTGGTGGTAGCCAGACTTCAGATAAATCTTACTGAAGTATTTGGCCCCCATTAGTTGATCAAGGAGGTTTTCAATTTGGGGAATCAGGTACCAGTTTCAGACTGTGATTTTATTCAGGGCTTGGTAATCAATGCAGAGTCGCCAGGTCTCATCTTTCTTCTGCACCAACATGATTAGGCTCCCACAAGGAGATGAGATGGGACAAATGTGCCCCTTGTGGAGAAGTTCTTGGACCTACCTCTTGATCTCCTTTATTTCTAACAGAGAGTGGAGGTAGACTATCCCATTGGGTAGCAGTTCACCTGGGATCAGATCGATGGGATTCTTGAGCTGGTTGTGCAGAGGTTTCTCGGTAGGAGAGGAGAAGATATCTGAGTATTCTTCCACAACCTTATCCAATTTATTTTGTTGTGTGGAGTTATCATCTTTGGAGGCCCTAAATGGGGTTGTGATATTTCGCTCACTCTAAGAGCGAATCATGAAGAAGGCAAATTCCCCAGTCTGAGAGATGACCTTCCTTCATTGCTTGGCAGAGATCAAGGAAATAGAACTAGGAGGGACTTCCTTGGTTATATTATACAATTTCCTGTACAAAGTAATAATAACACTATGAGGCCTAGACTCATATATATCATGGCGTTTCCATAAATAAGGTTGGCCCAAAATAACATTACAAACTTCGAGAGGAGAAACATCACACAATACCTCATCTTTTAAGGGCTTGATGTCATACGACAGTCAACACTATTGGCTGACGTGAAGATCACTTCCTTGGTGAATTCATCCAATGGTGTAGGGTTGTGGGTGTGGCGTTGTCGGAAGGGCCAACTGCTTGATGACCTTTGCTGAGATGAGGTTCTTTTGGCTACCGCTATCAATGATGAAGTGCAGCAGGGTGCCTTTTAAAAACATCTCTGAATGGAGGAACTCTCCTTCTTCTCGATCATCTGGTTCACCAGGATGGAGTTTGTTGTTAGAAACGTTGGCACTGGGTACAACACCTATGATCTGTCTTCCCCTTTCTGGTTTTGAATCAGAGTAAAAAACCACATCTGATTCATAGGCTTTCACTTCCGCCACCAACAAATGCTTTGAGTGACAATCAGCAGTGTTATTCCAAGGGATCTTATGGAAGTCACACCACTTCCCGGTATATTTCTTTGTCTTTCCGATGTCCTTATTTTCTTGCATCTTGTAATGGTTTTATGATACTATCCATATTGGCTCTGTCCTTTTTTCTATGGGTTGGGGCCACCCTTTCCTAGATTTTGCTGTGAGTGGTTCCCAAGCCCTAATTGTCACTTCTTTTGTTTGAGCTTCTGCTCAATTTTAGCGGCATATCAGTAGGTCGCGCCAAAGGATGAGATGTCCAGAAATTCCATTTCAGTGTGGATGTATCTATGCAAAGAACCGTGATACTTGAGAACCATATGTCTCTCTGAATATTTGAAACCCATCTTGGTGCACAAGGTATGGAAGATATTTGTTAACTCTGGAAATGCTTGGTCTCTTTCTTGCGACAGTGTGGTCCATTTGGTATACAAGTCGTCATAACTTTCGACAGGGTAGTATTTTTCCTTAATATAATTCCTGAAGGATTCCAGGTGTCCATGACTATAAATAATGAGGGTTCCTCTATTTCCTTTTTCTAACATAAATTTTCCCACCAATCTTTGACATGGGGAATGACTTTGAGGAGCGCAAAAGTAATCTTTTCTCTATCAGAAAAGTTATGGATAGAAAAATACCCTTCTACTAGATTCAACCACTTGTCTACAACATATGCATCTATATGACCTTCAAATATAGGAATATAAAAGTTTTTTTGTTCCTTGACGGGGGTGGTTCCTTCACTTGAGAAAGATGTGTCTCCTGTTGGTAGTCACCAAAGGATTTGAATGAAACTATCCATCATCTCATTCCTCTGTTGTGTGAGGGCTTCCTCAAGCAACATTTTGAAAGGATATCCTATCCTGTCATCTTTCTTTTCTCCTTCCATGAGAGGTCTCTTGGGTATGCAATATCTTTTGTCCTCAAGAGAAACAATCTCGAGACCCAATTCTTTGTACCCTGAACTCATTGGGGACATGCATTAAGATGACAAGTAGAATACTTCTCTGATACCATTGATGTATATTTTATGAGAAGAAATAAATGAATACAGATTATTAAAATATGATTAACAAAAAATAACAAAGATACAGTAAAACTAGTTTTCTATTCAACAAGGAGATAAGATGAAACTGTAAAATGCAATAGAAAACAAGATTGTTGGAATGGTGGTTGCTTATCTCTGAGAAGAGATGTGATGGCTGCACTCATTCACTAGAAGATGGTTACAATGAGGCTCTAAAGGCATTTTAAAATAAAAAGGAATGTCAAAAACCCTAGACATCCAAAAACCTAACCCTAGGAGATGAAGTGCCAAAAGTCACGTGGACCCCATTTGGGTAAGTTAGTACATCAACTTCCCATTGTCGTAACTTTTGCATAAGATCTCTATTTTAGGTGCATGATAGCCCATTGGAAAGGTATAACCGAGAAGAATTTTTTTTGATATCAATATCGACAATACACATGATTATTATTGTGTGACAATACACATCAATATCCCACACATAGGTACCTCTCCCTAAGTGTCTCAAGTGTTGTAAATGTGTCATATGCACCTTGATAAGCGTCGGATACACCTAGACACCATGAAATAACATATGTCACAATCCCTAGTCAATATGGAGGATAAATATATTATATGAAGGTAAAAATACTATGTGCACATGAATTATTATTAATATTCATGAAAAGGAAATTAATTTAGTGTGAGAATACACCTCACATTTGGTTTCCTATTTTTCAGGGGAGGTTGAAGATCTCATGGATGGTTGAAATATTTGTTCATTAAAATACTTGAGATATATTTCCTCCCTAAAATCCTTAAGAGATATTTTCTAAATAAATATCTTGGAGATCCCATTTTAGTGGATCTTATGAGTGATCCTCTCCATGGTGGTTAAGCCTCCAAATCCTATATAATGAGGGATTTTCCATGCAGAAGAGGAGACATATTTGAGGTATCAAAATTATGATCTTGGGAGGAAGCTTTTGGATATAAAGCTTATGATCTTGGGAGAATCATTCAAGGGCCGGATGAGGAGAACTTGGAGAAGATGTTGCAACTTCATCTACATATTGTAAGTATCTCTTTAAAGTTCTCATCAATATTACTTGGCCTATTCCATTCAAGGTTGTGTATTATTGCATATGATTGTTGATCTTGATAAATGGATTTGATTAGTATAATATTGTAGAGAAGAGTAGGAGTTTTTTGTCTTTTTTTTGTCTATTTCATTACATGTATGGAATGGTGCTAAAGAGTTTGGATATCAAGCTCATATTGGAGGCAATGAGGACAAACCATGGAATAAGGTTCATCACACTTTCTTCCTTCTCTTTCTCTTTCTGATTAGGTAATTGAATTAAAAAACGATGATAGTGTCCATTTGTATGTTTCTATATTGGTATTAGGGGTCTAGAAACCAAGAGGAGATCCACTTGTCTGCAGGGGAATTTTCCTATAACAATATCGTCATATATATTAATACTTGGTAAGCCCATATCTCCCATGTGTATCAAGTCCGAAACTTACTGTTTAAGAAACAAGTTTTTCTCAAATAGTCTAAATGTGCTTTTGGATCCTCCGAAGTAGAGTACTTGGGTCATACTTTTGGAAAGGATGGTCTATGTGTAGATCCTTAGAAAATTGAAGCTATGAAGGATTGGTAATGCCCTAATATAATCAAAAGTTTGTGTGATTTCCTAGGTTTAACGAGCTATTATCGCAAGTTTGTTCAAAATTGTGGTAAAATTGCATCTCCTCTCATTTCTCTCCTTAAAAATAATGCTTTCAATTGGAATCTTGTTGTTGATCAATCCTTCCAAGCCTTGGAAGAGGCTGTGTGCAGGAATCTTGTTCTGGCATTGCCCAAATTCACCAAGACTTTTGTCCTGGAATGTGATGAATGTGATGCTTCAGGGAAAGGAATTGGAGCAGTCCTCATGCAAGATGGAAGAAATTTGTCTTTCACTACTAAAAAAATTTCAGAGTGACATTTGGGAAATTACACCCATCAATAGGAAATGTTGTCTATTATGCATACAATGGATCTTTGGCGTCCTTATATATTTGGAAATGATTCCAATTTAAAATTGATCATCATAGCCTCAAGTATTTTTTGAAACAAATAATTTCATTCCCTGAGAAAAAAAAATGGGTGACCAAGTTATTTGGCTTTGATTATGAGATCATTTACAAAAAGGGTAAAGAAAATATTGTTGTTTATGCTCTTTCAAGGAAACATGAAGAATAAGGGTCCCTCTTTTCCCTCTCATTCATGGTAGAGGATTAGCTACAAGTAATTAGCCAAGAGTGGATACAAGATCCTAATATTTGTCACTTGACCCAACAATTGAAACAAGATCCTCGGTCCTCTCCAGGATACTCTAGGAACAATGAGGAGATTTAGTATAGAGGTCACCTATATTTAAGCAAACAATCTCACCTTAAATACACTATGCTCTCTGAAGTCGATGCTTCATCTATAGTTGGGTATTCAGACTTTGACAAAACCTATGAACATGTCAAATGTTCTTTTTTCTTGGAAGGGATGAAATAGGACATATTCTCCTTTGTGGCCGAATGCAATACTTTTCAGTGCAATAAGGGAGAAACATTTAAAAATCTATGCACACTCCAACTGCTCCTTATTCCACCTTCTATATGGATGGATGTTTTGATGGACTCTTTTTTTGGCTAACCCAAATTGAGAAATAATGTTAGGATATTTAGACACTTAGGAATTAGTTAAGATCAACTTGTTCTAATGTGTTGTTAGTTAAAAGTGTGTTTATTTCTATGTTTCTTTAGTATGCCTTTGTAATATGATGGTCATGATATGTTACTCACATAGAGTGATCTGACAACTCATATTATCATTGATATTAATAGCTATGTTGTTATGTGTCTTAACACTCGATTGGTCCATGATCTATATTTAAAGAGAATGGAGGGTCATTTTTTGATGATCGATTGTGAGAAACTCTCTTGTACTATTTTTATTTTTCATTAATAAATTGCCTCAAGTGGTCGCATTGTCTAGGGTTGTGGATGTTTCCTCATAAGGGTTTTACCACGTAACAACATCAGCGTGTTGATATTTCATCTAGTGGTGTGAGTGGTTACTGAAGATTTTTTCCTCTGCTGGAATACCTGTGTTGTCGAACATGGTATCAGAGCACATTTGAAGACCCACTCCCATTGTAGATCAAGATCTTAAATCTGTGTTATTGTATCTCTGGTTTCTGTTATTTCTGTACATTTATGGGCTGAGAGTATTATTCCATTATGTCTAGAGTGCTCATTTAGTTAGGAATACTTTTCATTCCAGTTGAAAAGATTTTCTTTTTCCCAATATATGGCCATTTCAGTCAAATTTGGAGGTATAAACCTTATATACACCCCTTTTTAAAAAATGTATAGAGATAATATTTTTGTTTTATATTTCAGTTATATATATATATTTATTTCCGATTTGCTAATCTTTTTGGTTTGCATATGCTCTTTTCCATGTGCTTTGTGTGATCTCAAAAAATTAGAAACATAGCAGAAAGTGTTTGTTTTTCTGCATATTCTGTTTTCCATGCGCCTTATATGATCTTGACAAATCAGAAATAGAGGGAAAACTTGCATTTTCCAGGTAAGATAACTAATATCTAACCCTTGTTGTTGAGAAGTGAATTCTTTTTCTATATGAATGCATGAAAATAAATTTTTTTAGCATGCACTTTAAGTCTGTCTTCCACAACAACAAGAACCCCCCCCCATCCTCTTTCTTAATATTATAATGTGTTTTGCACTATCTCACTTGGTTAAAAGTTTCTTTACTTAGTAAGAGTTCTTGAGTTCAAGTCTCTTTTTTGTTACTTTTTGAAAACATTCATACATTATGTTAGCACTGGAAGTCACACTTAGACTGTTGTAAGTGCAAGCCCAGTACCCACCAGAATATAAATTAATTAAATGGTTTGAGTAGGTGGATCAACAAGACTAGGAAAGAAAGGGAGAGGGCAACAAAATGTCTGTAGAGGCATTCCATTAGGCATGGAGTCATAACATCCTACATATCAAAGGAAATTAAATTGTATATCATAAAAAGAGATATATAATGATGAATAGAAGAATGGTGTATATGAAAAAAGGAATAAAATACATTACATAGAAATCCTTTCTGCAATAGATAAATATTTTCTTAAACAATGACAATGATTTAATGGGAAAGCTACAACAGATCCTTTGTTGTTCATGAATCCATCAATCAATGACAGCTATGATCCTCAAAACCTGCAATATGTTCAAGAAATAATATAACAAGGAAGTGGGAAAACAAAGAAGGCAATATGATAACAACTCTCATGAATCTTTAATGGTAGAAAATGTCATTACAAACACACCCTCAGTCTTACAAATGAGAAACTAAAACTGCTCCTCCATCTCTCTCCTCTCTTGGCTCATGAATCCAACCCAACTCTACTCTTGTACCATGAAATATATAGCACTATACATCCTTTCCATATCACCAATTCAAATTCCAACCCCTTTCCCAAAATAGAAATAGTTACAAACATGGAATGACATGTTTTAACTGATTTCCTGCTTTTCAGGAAGCAAGATTCTGAAAAATACGATTCAAAATGTCACTTGTAATTATCAAACTATAATAGCTGTGTAAAATATGAGAATCATTTTTGTGGATAAACTCGTTCTAAAGACGAAACTCTCTCAATTTATTTAAATTCACCTCTAGTTGGCCAGAACACATGTCGTAAAAACATGTCTCAAACATGAAATCATGAAAATTGAAAAATAGGGTTCAAAGGTTGTTTTGAATCTCCCAATCCCTGACACCTGTGTGAAAAATGAAAGAGGTTAATATTCATGGGTCCATGCTTGACAATAACCTCCTTTATATTTTGAGAATTCATCCTGGTTCACTCGATAATCGTCCTGGAAGTTAGATGCTCAAAAATACTAGTTCAACAACCTTAGAGCAGAGTTTTTGCAGCACATTCTATAGTGCATTTCATAGCGGTTGTCTAAATTCGCAGCGTATAGGCCAGTTCATAGTGCCAAAGGAAAATCAAGTATTTAAACCCTTCTCGACCTCCGAACAAGACACAAAATCTCATGGAGTACCTGATGGCTATGAGGTTGATGCTGGTAATTTCAGATTTGCACTCAGATGCCTGTAGGCTGCCTAACCCCCAACCCTCTTCCATAACTAGTTTGCATCGCCAACTCAAATATATCTTGCACACTTCAATAAGGATGTTAGTTGATGGTATCACATAATACTGGGAGATATGGTTAAATGTAGGCTCTGGAAACCATAAATCCTCCTTCACATGATCAATTTTATGTGTTAACATCCAATTCTAGAGGGGATGGAGACCTCACTATGAGGCTCCAAGAACCTATTAGTTCCATTTGCATTATCCATTGGGATATGGAGTCATCTCTGCATAATTTATTCTTGAAAACATTTCCACCCATTATGAAAAAAATAAAAACACTATCATAAGTTGCAAACTGAACTCACACTGTAGACAAATTCAAACTAAAAATAACATGCTCATCGAGTGAGATTATTTATCTACATCAACCTACACTAATTTATCTATTTGAGCTTCTTTTCTTAATCGAAGTCATATTTCCAATGCAGCCATGTGAGTATCGAACTGATGAAAATAACTCCTTCCATGCAATGGTTTGAAATATTTTTCAAGTGATATGAAGATTGCAACAAGAGGTTAGTAAGAAATGGATACTTACAACTATGATCTGAAATCATACTGACAACTGGATCATTAGAAACCTTTCAAAATATAACTCTATGTAAAAATCCATCGGATCGTGAAACTTATGAAAAGGCATTTCTAGTTGGTTAAGAAAACCATCTTGCTCCTCTGTGAAGGTTGATTCATCAATAAAATGATGGTCCTCATCTACTTTACATCTGCTCATATGTTGTTTGATGTTTGTTGCAAGTGTAGGTATAGAAATGATAGACATTTCCTCGTTGATCCATGGATTTTTATGCTCATCAATAGGTGATAAAGAGAATTCCAACTATTGTTGTAATTCTTCCCTATCTTCTTCATTATCATATACTGGTTGGTTGTGAATAAGCTCTTTATGTGATTTAGTAAATATATTCTCTTTATCATTTGAATACTCAAAGGAAACAATTTTATTTTCATGACAACTTAAAATACTAGATACATTTGATACAATGTCAAAAGTATCTACATCATGGCTATCATTTTAAGATCATAAACCTCTTGATCATAATAAAAAATTTCTTCTACTGCATCAAACTCTTTAAGACTATTTGATCCTTTACTCAACAAATCGAATTCATAACAACATTCTTGATAAAGGAAATTAGCTGCAAATTTCTCTTTTCAAAACAAACGAAATGCAACATGAAAATGTCTTAGTGAAGTAATACAAGCAACCGAGAGTGATCTACCCCAATCACAAGCTACTCCATCTAAAGAGTATGTAAACAATTTGATGAGGACATCTTCATGTATAATTTTCATCTTAAGCATGCACTCATGAAAGTATAATAAAAACTCAGCTGGTACTTCCCAATCCTCTCCTCTAAACCTAGGAAGGAAACCTTCCCATTCATCTCTACTAGGCACTGAATTTGGAAAACCGACTATCGCTGAAAAATCATAGAAAGCATACCTCTGAGCTAGAATCTTGTCCATTTCAAAACAATGGAGTCTCCAATAGATATATGAACAGTGGATTCACCATGGTGAAATATAAGCGGTCTAAAAGTGTCTATCTTCAGTTCACCATCCAAAGCTAGATCTAATCATCATAGTTCACCCAGGGAAGGTGTATTCATTGTCGTCCCCAGAAAAGACACAAAAAATGTTAGCACTGAGAGTCACACTTAGAATGATGTAAGTGCGACCCCAATACACATAATAATATAAATTAATTAAATGGTTTGAGTCGGTGGATTAGCAAGACTAGGAAAGAAAGGGAGAGGCAAACAAAATGTATGCAGAGGCATTCCATTGGGAATGGAGTCATAACATCCTACAGATCAAAGGAAATCAAATTGTATATCAAAAAAAGAGATATATAATGATGAGTAGAATCATGGTGAATATGAAAAAAGGAAGAACATCTATTATACATAAATCCTTTATGAAATAGATAACGATTTTCTTAAACACTGAACAATGATTTAATGGGAAAGCTACAACTGATCCTTTGTTGTTCATGAATCCATCAATCAATGGCAGCTATGATCCTCAAAACCTGCAATATATTCAAGCAAGAAGATAACAAATAAGTGGGAAAACAAAGAAGACAATCTGATAACAATTGTCATGAATCTTTAATGGAAGAAAATGTCATTACAAATAGGCCATCAGGCTTACAAATGAGAAACTAAAACTTCTCCTCCATCTCTCTCCTCTCTTGGCTCATGAATCTAACCCAACTCTACTTTTTTGCCATGAAATATATAGCACTATATGTCCTTTCCAACTCACCAATTCGAACTCCAACCCCTTTCCCAAAATATAAACAATTACAAACCAAGAATGACATGTTTTAATTGATTTCCTTCTTTTCAGGAGGTGAAATTCTGAAAACTAGGCTTCAAAATGTCACCTATAATTCTCAAACTATAACAATTGTGTAAAATCTGAGAACGGTTTTGTATATAAGCTCATTATAAAGAAAAACCTCTCTCGATTTCTTGAAATTCATCTCCAGCTAGACGAAATACGTGTCGCAAAAACATGTCTCAAACATGAAATCATGAAAATTGAAAGAATAGGGCTTAAATATTTTTTCAAATATCCTAATCCATGACACCCGTGTGAAAAATGAAAGATTTTAATGTTCACGGGTTTGTTCTTGACATTAAAATCCTTTAAATTTTCAAAATTGATCTTGGTTCACTCGTAAATCCTCTTGGAAGTCAGTTGGTCAAAAATACTAGTTCAACAATCTTATAACAAAGTTTCCACAACACATTTTGTAGCGCATTTCATAGCGCGTGTCTAGATTTGCATTGCCTGAGCCAATTTGTACCGCCAAAGGAAATCAAGTCGCTAAACCCTTCCTGACCTCCAAACAAGACAAAACATCTCATGGGGTACCTGATGGATTTGGTTGATGTTGGTAATTTCATATTTACACTCAAATGCCTGCAAACTTCCTAACCTCCAACCCTCTTCCTTGACTAGTTTGTAGTGCCAATTTTCATCACCAACTCAAATATAGCTTGCACACTTCGAGGAGGCTGCTAGTTGATGGTATAACATAATACTGGGAGATATGGTTAAATGTAGGCTCTGAAAACCATAAATCCTCCTTTTCATGATCAATTTTATGTGTTAACACATTCATTGTAAAGTGTATTTCATTTAAATTATAAAATTGAATCACTATAAAGTAGCTTTAATATTTAATTTTCAGTTACTTTTTGCATGCATCTTTAATTTACAAAGTAACTTCATTTTAAAAGTAATTCCCACTTATTCTATAAAAGTGGGTCACTTCATAAAAAAATTATTTGTAAAAGTGAGGTTAAAAGAAAGTTAGTGAAGGAGGAGCATCACCACGTGGACCAACTTCTACTTTCCACATGGTTCATTGGTTACTGTTTATGCATTTTTTCAAAAGGGCATAACTTTCACATCTGAAGTGTGTTTTTAGTGTTGTTTTTGAAACAATCTATTTTTTCGAGTTATTTCCATCCAACCATCCGTTTCAGCCTTTAAATCCATAGTCTATTCATATTTTAATATGATTTATCCTAGTGATCTTTTGCTTACTAGTACCAACTACTTCTCATGGAAATCCCATATGGAATATGTATTAAGAAGTAAAGCAATGTAGTAGATTACCTTGGGAAAAGAAAAAGAACCCTATGTTGATGAAAATAAATCCAAATCGCATAATAAGAGTGATGAAACAAGTGGACTAATTGGAATGTCCATCTCTCCTCATTTAAGGTTTCACCTTCAAGGAATTGATGCCTCCAATGAATCTTGGGAAAAAATAGAAGTTGTGTTTGGTAAACACACTATTATTCAATCCCACTAGTTAGAAAACCTATCAATGAATTTAAGTCCCAATGATTTTCCTTGCATAGAATATAATTTATCTAAGTTCAAATCACTTAGTATTTTATGTATAGATTGCAAACTACATTTGAAGGAAGATCGATGCATATATGTTATTCTTGCTAAGCTTGGTAGTGCATATTATGTATTTGTATCTACCTTTTATGCCACTAGAGAAGCTCTAGGGAGTGATTATAAAGAACCCTCTCTTGAGTTATTTTGTGATGATTTGATTTGAGAGAAATATGATCTTATGGAAATTGGATTGATCAACACTACAGGTACATCCAACAAATCCTTAGTGACCTAGCAAAAAGATAAATCCAAGAATCCCAAGAAGCAACATCCTCACCACAACAAAAATAAAAACAAGGGTCTCAAACCCTCTTAGCTGGCTTCTACTCCTAATGGTGACAAAGGAGAAAAATCCAAAAGTAAAAAGACTGATAGACATCACAAATTTTGTGGAAAATATGGCCATGTGGTGTCTAAATGTTTTAAAAATATGGAAGTCTTAGAAGCAGTGATGAAGAAGAAAAACATCGACATTGATTCTTCTTCTTATTCTTCTTCTCATGGACATGCACTCTCTTCTTCGGGCTTCTTCTTCAATGAAACTTGTACATATTCTTCTTATGAGTATCTTATTGATTCTCGGGCATCTTATCATATGGATAAGGATAAATCCATATCTTTTACTCTTAATGAATGTAACACCAAGAAAATATTTGTTGGTGATGATAGATCTCTTAATGTTGTAGGGTCTAGATTAATTTAGGAAAATAATGGTCATTTCAATGATGTATTATGTGTTCAAGTCTTTCCTATGACCTTCTATCAATGTATCAGATCACTCATTCAGGGGAAGGTAAAAATGTAGATTTTTCACCTCACCAAGTTGTAATCAAGGATTTAAAAGATCCTAAGCATGTCCTAGCAAGTGTAAATATTGATGATATTACGAGGTTGTACAAGTTTGAAAACCTTGGGTCATCATATTTTCAATTAGTTTTTGTTTCTCATAGTGATGACTTGAGAAAACTTTGGCATAAGTGGTTTGGTAATATAAGCTATCACTCATTGCAACAACTATGTAATCAACACACTGTGACTAGTCGTCCTCTTGTTTATTGCAAAGATGGCACGTGTGCTAGTTGTTTTCTTGGAGAACATCATTGGGGCAGTTTTGAAAAGCATACCTCTTGGCACACCTTGGCCCCTTTGTAGCTTGTTCATAGTGATTTGTGGGGTAAAATTTCTTCTCCTTCTTTATATAGGTGGAAGTATTTATTAACTTTCATTGATGACTTCTCTAGACGTGCTTGTGTTTACTTGTTAAAAATTAAGAGTGAAGTTTTGGACAAGTTTTTGGCCTATAAGGCCCTTGTAGAAAAACAATCCAGACATCAAATTCAAAGGTTAAGAGTAAATAATGGAGGCGAATATGTGAAAAATAAATTTACAAGTTACTACACTGCACAAGGCATTCAAACAAAACATGTTGTTCCATATACACCACAAAAAAATGGTGTTTTCAAGAGAAAGAATCACATATTAAAAGAAATGGTTAATTGGGTGATCTAGTCTAAGGGATTAAGTCTTCATTATTGGGCAGAAGCCATCAATTATGAAAGTTACATAGCAAATGACACTCCCACATAGGCTCCAAAAAGTATAACACCATAAGAAGGATGGACTAAAATTAAGCTAGATGTAAGCCACTTTTGTGTACTTTGTAGTGTAGCATGGGCTCACATTCCTGATGAGAAAAGGAAAGCATTGAAACCTAAAAGTATCTTTATTTTTGTTCGATTTTTTGAATATTTCAAAGGTTACATACTTCTTCAACCTCATTCCAATGAAATTATTATTAGAAGAGATGTTAAATTTGATGAAAATCTCTTGGTCTAAAATCCTAATTTGACGTCTATGACCTAAATTCCATCTTCGCCGTTTGTGCCATATGTTGTTCCTATTCTGGTTTCATCTTCTTCAAATGATGAAAGTGAGGATGAAAATCCATCTCTTCCTACTCACCTTCCTCTATATGAGTCCATTGAACATGAACATGCACCAACAACAATGCTTCCCAGATGGGCCCATTCAACATGTGAATCAACTAGTAATATTACCAATGATCCTTCATATCAACATTGGAAACATTCATAATTCCATTGAGCCTCTTGTATTTTGTCTCAAGTTTCAAAGAATCATGATATATAAACATTTTCAGAAGCTTCAAGCCATCCATATTGGGACACATCAATGAACAAAGTGTATCACTCTTTAATGTAGAACGATACTTGGGATTTTGTACCTCTTTCAAATAGAATACAACTTGTTAGATGTAAATGGATGTACAAAACTAAGTATGCATTAGATCGAAGTGTTGAAATAAACAAGCCCCGGTTAGTTTCCAAAGGCTTCTCTCAAGTTGAAGGCATTGACTATAATGAAACATTTACCCCGTAGCCAAAATGAATTCCATATGCCTTTTTCTATCCCTTTTTGCCTCACATAAATGGGAGGTACATAAAATGGATGTTAAGTCCACCTTCTTTCATGGGGATTTGCAAGAATAAATATACATAGAACAACCTCTTGGCTATGTCCAAAATGACTCCAACCTTTTATTCCACCTCAAGAAATCTCTTTATGGTCTTAAGAAATATCCTCAAGCTTGGTATGAAAAAATGGACAAATTTCTTCCTAACATCAACTTTTATGGATGTCATTATGATCCTATTATATATATAAAGAAAACAGGAAACCATATATTAATATTGGTAGTGACCCTAAACTTTCAACCCATGTGAAATCTAGCCTCAAAAAAAATTTGAAATGATAGACTGAGGATATTTGCATTATTTCCTTGGCAGCCATGTATTGCAAACCAAGGAAGGAATATTTCTTTCCCAATCTAAGTATGCTTGTGACCTTATTTCGTTGCTTTCACATGTATGATTCTAAACCATATCCTTATCCCTTCCAGTCCGGAGTCAAACTTGCTTCCACTTATACTTATCTTGAAGTTGATGACACCTTTTACCGTCAGTTAGTTGGTATTCTCTTATATTTGACTCATACCATCCTATCATTTCCTTTATTTTTGGTCTTATTGCTCAGTATATGCAAATACCCCATGAAATACATTAAAAAGAAGTTAAAATGATTCTTTGGTATGTCTAGGGTACAATTCAGTTTGGGATACATTAAGTTCAGGGGAAATTCCCTTGTTGGATGGTTTCACTGACTCAGATTGGGCCGACGAACCAGATGATTGGAAGTCTACTGCAGGTTATGTTTTCATCATTGGTTTTGGACCTTTCACTTGGGCTTGTAAGAAACAACATGCTATTTTTCTATCTTCAACAAAAGAAGAGTACCGAGCAACAACTAATGCAAGTTAGGAAGCCTTATGGTTTCGACAGATCCTTTAAGAGTTCAGATTTAAACAACAACATTCAACCACCCTTTGGTGTGACAATCATAGTGCCATCATTATCACCAAATATCCAATTCAAAATCAACACAATAAACACATCAAGCTATACATGCAATTGATCAGAAAGCTCATTCATGATCAAGTTATTGAAGTGTTTTTTACCTAAACAAATTTACTAACTTAACGAGAACTATGACCTTAAAATGAGAACTCTAGCCCAAAAATATAGAAAAAAATACGAAAATCAACCCCCAAATAAAACAACGGTGGTACTGGTAGCACCCTTTTTTGGGAGGTGGTTAAAATTGTGACTTGATTGAAACCACACCCTCGACATTGCGAACAGAACCTTGAAATTGACCCTTGAATTGAAAAGGGATGCTATTAGTAACACCATTTTTTTTTGGAGTTAAAAATGACCTAATTGAAGATGTGGCCTTGACCACTCACACCACCACAAACAAAACACTAAAAATCGACTCCTAAATATAAAAGTGTTATTACTTGATAACTTATTTACTAATTATTTTTTTTTTTTTTAATAATTTACATTCACAAAAAAATTAAATTGTCAAATCCTATTAGCATGATTAGATTTCGAGGATTTCATTCTGTATGGTGGCCAATGTTCAAAACTCACAGTAGTAGGGAGGAGAGATCCAAAAAAATCCAATGATGTTAAGGGTAAGTATGGCCCAAGTCAAGTGTGATCGCTAGGTGATTTTGAGGTTTAGATGCCCCTAGGTCATGGTTTCTTACCCCATAAGCTAGATTTG
Source organism: Picea glauca (assembly GCA_000966675.3). Taxonomy (NCBI): domain Eukaryota; kingdom Viridiplantae; phylum Streptophyta; class Pinopsida; order Pinales; family Pinaceae; genus Picea; species Picea glauca. Next base: position 1,609,334 of record JZKD02S1056753.1, read on the forward strand.
CAGGTAATAAACACACTAGAAAATAAAATAATAATAATAAATGAATTGTAAAAACAAAACACCCCTAAACAATTCTTCTTTTATAAGGAAAAAAACAATTTTATTGAAAAAAATGCAAATCAGAATTTTTTAATAAAAAAACTCGGAAAATGAATTTAAAAAAGTAAAATCTAGTTTGTTTTTGAAAAAAATAAAAACAAATGACCCTTAAAACACTAAATTTAAAACACAAAAATTGAAAAATTGTGAATACAATTTTTTTT
>JZKD02S1056753.1:1609713-1633116 GCA_000966675.3 Picea glauca
AAAAAAAAAATTAAGAAAAAAAAAAGGAAACAAATTGAATTTTGAAAATGGGGGGAGGGGGACGATGTCGGGCATCACCCCTCCCAGTCGTCAGCTATCGGGTGACCAAAACCACAGATTTTATTTTTTTTAATAATTAACATTAAGAAAATACTTAAATTGAGAAAAAGAAAACATCACTAAAAAAAAAAATTTAAGAAAAAAAAAATGCACACCACAGTTTCTTAACCAAAAAATTCAAAAAATGAATTAAAAAAAAGAGCAAAAGCCAATTTTAAAAGTAAATTAAAAAGGTAAAAGAGACCCTTAAAACACAAAAATTGAAAAAAAAACCTTGAAAACCTAAAGTTTTTTATAAAAAAATTAAAAAACAACCTAAAAGAAAAATTAAAAGAAAAAAGTTAAATAAAAAAAATTACAACAAAATTACAAAAAACAAACAAACAAATTAATTTGGCAATATCAAGGAGGGAGGCGATGCACCTCCCCTCCCCACCACCAATGACCTGAGAATGGTTGTTTTAGGTTGTGGGCTTAATCCTCGAGTCGATGGCATTAGGGAGGGGCGGTGTTGAGCATTTCCCCATACCCCCACTCTATTATAGTGGTTTTGCCAACGACGACAAGGAAGGGTGATGCTCGATGTCGGGCATCACCCCCTCCCACCACTCTATTGAAATGCACACACTCCAACAGATCGACGTGAGGGGGATGTTGTCAGGCATCACCCCTCCTCATTGTCGGTGGCCGAAGGGACAAGCCCACAGCCGTAAAAAGGTCATAGTCTTGGTCATCCGGTTGACAACGATGGGGGCGGGGATGGGATGGGTGATGTCTGACATTGCCCCCCTCCCCCGATTTTCAAATTAGTTTTTTTTCCGAGTTCTAATTTTTTATTTATTTTTTAATTTTTTAATTTTGTTGTTATTTAATTTTTTTAATTTTATTTTTTGGCTTTGATTTTTAGTTTGGGTTGTTTTTTAAATTTTTATCAAAACTTTAGGGTTTTCACGGTTTTGTTTTCAGTTTTTTTGTTTTAAATTTAGTGTTTTAAGGGTCATTTTTATTTTTTTTAAACTAGATTTTCCTCTTTTTTTAATTCCTTTTTTGAATTTTTTGGTTAAAAATTGTGATTTGCATTTTTTTCAACAAAATTTGTTATTTTTTTATTTCTTTTTAAAGATAAAATTGGTTTTTTCTTTAAAAAAGAAATGTTTTTTTTTTTTTTAAGTAAAAGGCGAGTCCTATAATATTATAACTTCAAAAAAGGAATACATATGACACGCAGGTGCCAGCTGTCCTGCCTATGCAAGAAACCAAGATAGTTGGCCTGCCCACAATAGCATGCAAAATCAAAGAGTTTGTTGCGCCACCCTGCCCAAAGGAAACCATGGTACATGTCCATTATCAACAACAATTTAGTAAGGTCTGTGCTAATGCTAACCATGCTAACAATTGAAGAGCTACAACTCTGGTAAAATACAACAGAAAAAGAGTTGGAAATCATGTGAAACAGAAGAACCTATTCCCCGAAGTCCTCGTAGGCGTCCTTCGCTTTTCCACTGCTGGCTGGGATGGCATAAAGCTGAGCACAGGTTGGACATTGTCGCCGAGGTGTGGCACTGGAATAGGCCGCATAGAGCATGTCCAAGCGTTGGCTAACGCAGTCTGATCTAAAAATTTGATCATCCACCAGGCTTCGAACCTCAAAAATCAGCTTCAGATGCTCTGGGTGTAGGAGTGGTGGCGAGGGCGACGTCTTTGGCTTGGAATCTGTTTCTCAATGACCCAGCTCCTCCCTTTTCGGCTGTGAGTCGGTGGTGCTTTCCGGCAGCTCCTCCTGTACCAGGAAAGTGGTGGGCTCTTCATTAGGAGCGTCGTGGGGACCTGAAGTGTCTCTTGAGTAGGGCGGTGATGCTACTTCTCCAATGCACATCGGGGGGTTCCAATTGTCTGGAACAATAAACATCCTGCTTTCTGAAAAGTCCGGTGGGAGCTCCATGTTCAGGACTTCTTCAACAAAGGTTTTGGTGGGCGAGCTCATATCGATGGTCGCCTGACGTCTCCTTTTCTTGGCCATGATCATAGCCCATTCAAATCTCTTGTGTTGCTTCCTTCTGGAGTCAGCCGCATACCAGTCGACTCCCCTGCGAGGCCTCCCCCTCGCCCGCGGCATAGCAAGAGCAAGGATCAATGCCAAGGTGTCGAGAGCACTGCTGCTACTCCTCTGCTCGGCAAGCTTCAAACACACACTAAGACTTCCGGTAAGGCGGGTGAGGGCATAAATTATGGCTGCCGCCATTAAAGCCGAGAGCTTAATGCTCTGGCTGGCCGGCCTGTATTCACTCGTGAGAGGCCCCATCGATGAATGGAGGTCGACGGAGGTAGGGACCTTCATAAATAACTAAGTGTGAGGTGAGAGCAATTATAAATGGCCTCTCCCTGCTTGTCTCCACGTGCCTCACCCTTTCCACGTGTCAACCCATCCGGGGCTTTAAAAAATAAATGTTTAGAGGTGTTTTTTTTCCAATTTAAATATTTTTTTAATGTTAATTATTAAAATTCAAATCTCGATAGATTGATCATTTTTGAGGGGCCTCATTTTGCAAGGTGACCGATGTTCAAAACTCGCCGCTATCAAGAGGAGACAAAAAAACATCCATGATAAGGGTTGGTATGGCCCAGGCCAGGTGCGATCCCCCGAGTGACTTTGACAGCTTATATGCCCCTAGGTCATGGTTTCTTAGCCACAAGATAGTCTCGCGGGTCACAGATACGTTAGAAAAAAGATTGTAAATTATTAAAAAAATAATAATTAATAAATAAATTATCAAGTAATAACACTTTTAGATTTAGGAGTCGATTTTTAGTGTTTTATTTGTGGGGGTGTCAGTGGTTGGCCATGGTTTCAATTAGGTCATAGGTTTAACTCCAAAAAAAATATGGTGTTACTTATAACATCACTTTTCAATTTGACAGTCAATTTTAGGGTTTTGTCCACAATGTCAAAGTCGTGATTTCAAAAAAGTCGCAATTTTAACCACCTCAAAAAAGAAGGGAGTTATTGGTAGCAACACTTTTTGAAATAGGGGTAAAAATAGCCACTAAATATGACCTCTAAAAAGACGCGAACTCTAGAGAGTTCTCCTTAAGCTGGTAACTTTGTTCCTACAAAAGATCAAGTTGCAAACATATTCACAAAGTCTCTTACAAAAGTGAAGTTTTGCAAAATTTGATCTATGTTAGGAGTTCAAAAAGTTGTCATTAAGGGGGGATAGGCTCTCATGGCACATTCCTTCTCCTATTATCTCACCTTTGTAAATCCTTCATTCCAATCCCAAGTTGTTCTTAAGGGGGGATGTTAGGATATTTAGACACTTAGGAGTTAGTTAATATTAACTTGTTCTAATGTGTCGTTAGGTTAGAGTGTGTTTATATAGTATGCATTTGTAATATAATGGTCATGATGTGTTACATATATAGAGTGAGTTGACTACTCATATTATCCTCAATCTTAATCTGTACATTGATATATGGATTAACATCTTGCTGGTCCATGCTCTCTATTTAAAGAGAATGGAGGGTCTTTTTTCGACGATCAATTGGGAGAAAATCTCTTTTAATATTTTCCTTTTGCATTTATAAATTGTTTCAAGTGGTCACTTTGGTTAGGGTCATGGATGTCTCTCCATATGGGTTTTACCATGTAAAAACATCAGTTTTTTGATCTTTGATCTAGTTGTGTGAGTGGTAACTTAAGGTGTTCATCCTTTATTGAAATACCTATATTGTTAAAAAAATAAGATAGTAGTCATGGTTGTAGTAGATCGCCTTTCCAAACATGCTCATTTATGTTCCCTCCAACACATGTTCACGACATCTATAATGGCTCAAGGTTTTATGGATAATATCTTCAAACTCTATGGCATGAATCACTCTATTGTCTCTGACCGTGATCCAAATTTTACTAGCAATTTTTGGCAAGAATTGTTCAAGCTCCAAGGAACCCAATTGCATCTCAGCACAACCTATCACCCCTAGAATGATGGCCAAATTGAAGCTTTAAAAAAATGATTGGTAACATGTTTTTGGTGTTTTTCGTCTGACAGACAAAATCAATTAAATCAATGGTTACCACTAGCTCAATGGTGGTACAAAACATCTTATCATTCTACCACTCGCATGAATCCCTTAATATACAGTCAAAATACATTATCCATTCTCTCACACCTTCCCGGTGCATCCAAGGTTTAGGACATCAAACACACACTCATAGTCCAAGATACTATTCTCCATACCCTCAAAGAAAATTTTTCATGCCTCAAAATAGCATAAAGCAACAAGTAGATCAGATTTGTTCAGAACATCAATTTGTTGAAGGGGACCAGGTATTTCTTCGTCTGTGACCTTATAAAAAAAATTCAATCAAATATGAACACTGTCAGAAATTTTCTCCCAAGTTTTATGGTCTATATACAATTATCAATCATGTGGGACTAGTGGCCTACCAGTTAGCTCTCCCCAGTCACTCTAATATCCATCTTGTTTTTCATGTCTCTTACTTAAAGAAAGTGATTGGAACTAAGTGCCATAATCAAATCACTCTCACTGAATTGTATGAAGAAGGATCCATTTGGTTGCATCCCTAAGCATTCTTGAACCACCGTGAGTGTCGTCTCCATCAACGTCATTTTAGTTCAATTAAAGGATACACCGCCAGAAGATGCCACATGTGAGGCAACTAGCATTCTACAACAATTTCCCCATCTCAAGCCTTGAGGACAAGGTTTTTTTTCAACGGGAATGTCATGTTAGGGACCTATCCTCCCTAATCCCCCATGTAGGTAGAATAATAATGTTTTCTATGTAATAAAGGATGATGACATTAGTAAATAAGGCCTATGAATAATGTGACCAAGTCTAATCAATAGTACATTTGGGTCAAATTCCGACGGCGTGTTCGTAGAAATTGCCACTTTATATTGTCAGGAGATCGATAAACATCAGACCCCCTAAAATGTCGTTTCACATGATGTCAGTTTTTCGACGACACAGATATTGTCTATGTTAGCACTAGAAGTCACCCTCCAATTGCAGAGAGGGTAATCCCAGTACCCATCATAGTTTTATGTCACAGGTTCATTTTAAAGAGGTCAAATGGGCACAGACTCAAGATGATATCGTTTTAAATAAGAAAACTGGACTGGTATGCACATGCAGGTGAGGTCTTGATTAACTTCAATCAGTAAGTTGGAGTAAGGGTGAATAGAGGGAAGAATTTGGTTAGGAGAGTGTAAAGGTCCGCCGTAGACATCAGGTCTTCCAGCAACAAAAGGAGGAAAAGCTTCAAATACAAGATCCTCTTGGATTCAAAACTTCAGGAAACTGAAAGAACATAAATAACAACATTGCATTCAAACATACATTAAAATATAGTCAAAACAATCCATGTAAATCCTTCAATCATGGAAACTTTAGTATCGGAGGCAAATATGATGAAAAAGAAGATGAATTTCATTAAACAAGAAGTCTCAGATCCAAATACATAACCAAAGAACCAAAAGCTTCATCAAAATTTTACAATATGGGAGCACTGCTCAACTATTCGACCTTAACAAAATATCAAAACTATCTATAAATACCCAAAAATCTTGCAACCAACAGAAGTGTGATCAGATCACTACCTTCAAAGCCTTTAGTTGGTGCATACTCTGTCAGATTGTGCAAGTTTTCTCATGTCAAACACGATCCAGGTGCAGTTATGTCCTTTACAGGAAAAATTGCCCATAAGGAAGCTTTAGATCATCAACGTTCCTTCATGGTTGCGCTCTGCAACACTTTCCATTTATGGGGTGTGATGAGGTCTCAACTGCTACCCGCAATCTTCAATAACTACCTTCATTGATATCAGGACATGGCCTAACACTCGTGAATGTTTCCAGGCAGTTCCATATGAATTTTTCGAGTCAATCCCAACGTCTCGAGGCCAAGCAGATCTTCTTATGGACCAATACGGACGCTTTCGGTCTTTGTCGCAGCTCCTCTCCATCGCTCCATATTCAATGACACCTAGGTCCATGACCCTCCACAATTGCGTGATTCCAGGAGTGACCAAGGGTGGTTTGAAAGAAAACCTCTTTTGTCCCCGCAATTCACTATGAACCGCCACACATCCCTTTCCAAAAACCACGATTCTGATTGCACCCCACCCTTAAAATGTTAAAACGTGCACACCTTCCAAACTTGCAATGGAGCATGATCATTTATCTTGTGATCTGAGATGAGGCTTCCTGATCAATGGCCCAGCTCTGGTACTTTAGATCGATAGATCAGATCTTCCCTCTTCTAATCAATGACTGATATCTGTTTCATGAATCGGCATTCAGGAATTTCAATTCTCAAACCACATTTCCCTCTAAGAAAAACCTTTGGAGATTAGGATCTAATGACGCGTGGAATTTTGGATTTGGATGGCCGAGATCCACTTCGGGTCTTCGAGACTTCAGGAAAATCAAAACTCAAATCTGGCGTACTTCTCCATGCGCTTTTACCCAAAGTTGTGGATTTTGTGACACGTGGCTCTGGTTGATTAACGACTCAGATCCATTTTGGGCCTTCGAGACTTCGGCCCTTTGGGATTTCTAAGCACTTCTCATTTCAAATCCCCCAAAGCTCATTGCTCAGAAGGCTTGGATCAACTGCCACCTGTCCCCTTTAAGATCAATGACTTGTATTCACTTCGAGTACTTTTGTTCTGGAGCTATACTTCGCATAAGTTTTCACTCCTGAATGTCCGTGAGTCGTTCATTTGTAGTGTTCCTAGAATCTACGCCGCTAAAATATTAAAACTATTTTTCTCTTATGCTTCAATATCGAAACAAATTGTTTTAAGAAATACGTGTTTTGTGTTCATCGCTGCGGCCTACATGATCGAGGATTTGAACAATTGGCTATGGGTTGGGAAAATAGGGAGATCGGGGTAAAATTACAGACTTAGGTAGAAGCCATAGACCCATAGGACTCTGACAATTTTATGTGATAACAATGTCTATTGTGACATTTCATGCAGACATGTGTCATGTTGGAATTTACTGTCCAAGCCCACTATGGATGTCACTACAAAGACACCATGGCATCTCACCTGTGATGCTAAAAACAATCGATATTTTGACACATATGTTATATCAGTGACGTCTCACCTACGCCATCGACACCATGACAACAATGCTAGGCACGTCAGACGATAGAGGGAAGGTAACGTCGTTATTTTGACGTCTACGCTATATCGACGATGTTTCACCTATGACGTTGACTCCATGACAACAACGCTAAGAACATCGAACGATTGATGGAATGTACACTGGTCTTTCGACTTCTATGTTATATCTGTGACACTAACACTAGGAACATCGAACAACTAATGGAATATGGCATTGGTATTTCGACATGGATGATATATCAACGATGTCTCACCTACGACGTTGACACCATGACAACGATGCTAGGAACGTCAGAGACCTACAGAAGTTAATGTCGATCTTCTGACATGTATTCTATATCAATAACGCTAGGGATGTCAGAAGACCGACGACTTGTAGGTGTTTTAAAAAAAAATCACAAAATTGATGAGACTCCTTTCTACAACACCACTACTATGACCAAGGAAATGGATATGCAATCACTAAAAAAATGTTATGTGTTATGCTATCCATGAATCCATGTGGCCCCTTGATTGACGGTGGTCATGCATTTTGGGAAACAAAAGTGTAGGAATTTTAACACTCCATTTTCCTCCAAAATGAATCCCAATGATCCACGTGAACTTATGGCCAAATCCCCATCAATGAATTACATGATTTTGGAGGAAAAATGTATATAAACTTTAATTTAAACATGATTCTCTGAAATAACAAACCACAAAAATACAATGTACATGGTAGCCTTTGGATATATTCAGAGATGTTTGAACTAGGTTACAAAACTAGCTTATAAGCTCTGAAATGGTTTTAATCACCCTTGGTGGTATTGGGCCATGGGGAAAATAAGTACACAATTCAAATGCACAAAAAACTAAGAATAATTCATTCAAACCATAAATTTTAGATATGATGCCAATCAATATTATTTTCTTTTGGATAGTCTAAGGATTTGAAGTGAAATCATACTAGGATGACCAACACCAGTAGAACCCCAAAAGACACAACCTCATTCTCCTTTACATTCTTTAAGGCCAATTTGGAAACTGGACTAAGTTCCTTTAATATGGAATTAAAATTGTTCGCCATGCCTCCCATCACTATCATAGAATCAAGTTCTGATGTATAATTTATATTTTTCACTACATCAATTTCATTTTCAAATATGATCCTAGAAGGGTTCAATACCAAATCACCTTTTTTAATATTGAGAGAGTGACTACTTCCAAAATGATGCAATATTCATCCCCTTTGTAGAGTGTATCAAATACTCTATTATATGTATTTCCCTAACAATGCTTCCAAGAGAAAGAACGTTGGTTTAGCCACCCATTATCAAGGTAACAACTTCCTTTGCAAGTTCTTCTTTAATATGGAATCAAAATGGTTCTCCATGCCTCCTATCATTGTCATAGACTCAAGCTCTGATGTATAATTTATATTTTTCATTACACCAATTTCATTTTCAAATATGATCCTAGAAGGATACAATACCAAATCACCTTTGTTAAGCTTGAGAGAGTGACTACTTCCGAAATGATGCAAGATTCATCCCCTTTGCAGATTGTATCAAATAATCTATTATATGTATTTCGGTAACGGTTCTTCCAAGAGAAAGAATGTTGGTTTAGCCACCCATTATCAAGGTAACACCTTCCTTTGAAATTTCTTCTAAAACTAGTCGAGACTCATCAATCCTCCAGTCTCTAGTATGAAAAATGTATCCATATTCACATATAAGCACCAACCCAAAACAATATGGAATTGATTGAGTAACCCAAATAAGTTCTATTTGAAATGACCTTGCTCTAAACTCCTCTCATTTTAAATATTTATGTGTGTGTTTGCATTGGAATATTGAACCCCTATGACCATCCTCTAATCAGTTCCATTTTGAATGATGAACATAAACTGTAGTACATGAATCCATTGTCTGAATAATTTTGGAAATCAATCAAAAAATTGGCATATGTCAGATGAAGTTGGTACAGAAAGTTTATCAAAGGCCTACTACTCAAGGTGAAGATTTGGGGTTACAACATATAGCTCCTACCTAGGGATGATGCTTTCCTAAAAAGAATCAAGAATTGTAGACCTGTTCCTTTTCTCCTCAAGCATGGAGTCATTTTTATCCTAAAACCAACCTCTCTTATTTCATTGCTTCAAAAATAATAATAAAAAAATTGTAAACACTAAAGTGATCGAGAGTGAGATTATTATGTACAAGCTTTACCTATCCTTCCTCTAGTCATTAAAACAAAATAGACTAAATAAGTCATAAAGCCAATGAAGACAAGAAAATATCTTACAGATCCCATGAGATTTGCCCCAATGCTTCATTCTTTACTAGAATAAAGAAATGTTGAACAACTACCAATGAGAATATAGTATGTCATTCAATACGCTTCTGAGAGATGGGCATATCTCCTTCTGGTGGCACAATGATGCATTTCTGATAACCTGGTCCATCCAAATATCAATATAATCGAATATCTATGTGTGTTACCTATGTTTATGAACAAACTCATACCATGATATTATATTGACCCCCATTATATTTATTTTATCCATTTCAATAATATTAGTCAAGGAATGGTATTGCAAGAATTGTTTTTGCTCCTTCTCATCACTCTTTTTCTAGTAACACATTATGTTTTAATGTACACGCCATTATATCCATATTTTTCTTCCTTATTAAAAAATGAAAATTTGTCCATGATGAATGTGATCCCATGAGGAGAATGTATTACTTAATCCATATTTTTAACATTCAAAACTTTGCTCCTTTCTTGTTTTTTTTATTTCAATGTCACTATAGATGATAGGGAAACAAGAAATATGAGGGTTTGAGTCAATTTCAACAAAATTTTCTTATTTTTATTTGTTTTCTAACTGCAATATTGAACCATGGGAATCTACAAAGGACTACCCATTCTTTATTCTGGGATAAGCCTCACAACTTTTTTCATTTTTAATATTAACTTGAACCAATCTCTCAATACAATCATCACTTTCCAAACACTTGTAAGCATAATATTCTTCATGTTTGTCATCTAATTCTTCTTTGGATTTGTAATAATTAGGGAAATACAAGGATACATCATCACATATAAGATATCGTGTATCCTGAGTTGTAACATCATAAGGTATTTAGATCTCTTGACATTCCTCTTGGAAATTTTTAGGTACATCCTCAAAAATGTTACTCTCAAAGATATTTTCTTAACACTCAATAGCAAAGCCCTACCAGTGTTTAAAACTAGGGCATGATCTTCTTAACACTTGATAGGATGTGAGATACAATTTCTTTCCATAATCACACTGATTGGAACGTATGTCATCATTAAGATCTAGAGGACCTGTAGGTGAAACATTCATAAACTGGTTGATCCATAATTTTCTCTCAATTAGGGATATATTAATCAGATGTACCAATGACTAACGATACAATATCTCTCTCATTGATGTTCAAATTTTCCTATTCTCATAATCCTTTAACAGTGACAAAGATTTTCCTTGCTTCTTACCAAAAAAAGGTTCACTAATGAAGCATTGACTATTTTTTTTTATCTCCAAGCCCCTTGCTACTCAATTTGTTTCTACAAGAATGTACCTTGGAATATGACTGTCGATGTTAAGGAAAGAATGAGGTAGACACAACCCTTACTCTCCTTAGTATTTAGATCAAGTAAAATTCTCGTTCCACAAGATAGAGGTCGTCATAATCAGAGCCATGTTCTTCATTACAATTTTCAGGGAAGTATTGTGTCCTTCTACTATTAGGACTTTCTCATTTTTATAGGTTTTCAAGATTTTTTCCTACTTCATTTATTGTTGGATTGATTGGTGTATCATATTTTCACCTTTTCTCATGTGAAAACACCTCAAAAGAATCAATATCATCATTTCCTATATTTTGGGCTCATACATTAGGTATATTTTTTGTTATAAGTACAGAAATACCCTAGCTCCAATTAGACGTAGAATTCAAAATTTTCAATAATAAATCCATGTGCCAAAAGTGGCCATGTATGTGAGGGAATATATACACCAAGCTCCAAACATGATGCTTTATCGTAATTGTTGAAATAGCTAGATCTATATAAATCATGTGTACATGGGGGGAGGGCACTCAACAAAAGTGAAGGATCAATAATGTAAAGGTTTTATCCCAATGCCAAATGAACCCACAAGTGTTAGGGCGTTCCTTATTTGTAGCCACCCAAGTCTCATAGGAAATATCATATTTCAACATGTTGTAAGGGTGATCGGATCTGCTATCCATATTTCTTTTACGAAGTCTACAAAAAGGCTACCGATTCTAATGGTGCACTACTAAAGGATTCCAAAATGTTCTTACAAGACTGCTGGAAGTGAAAGAAAAGGATTTTGACATGACAAGAGAGTGAAAAATTTAAATAACCATATTGTTTCTTGTTGATCTGTTAACCAAAATGCATATACAGGTTTGAAATGAAAAAATGGCAAGTTTCTTAGCATGCATTTCTAGAAACATTTCTGCATAACAAAGGTGAAGAAACAAACTTTATTTTGAAATTGAAACTACAACAAAATGTGAGGGATTTAAGAAGTGTGAGTGGGTGAGAACCAATGACAATGAGCTTGTGAATCCAAATTTTTGAAACTTAAAGTAAATCGAAAAACAAATTAAATTATTGTGATGACTCTCACATAAAAAATTGTCTTTCTTTTTCTTCCTCAAAGAGTCCTTCAAAATATACACACTAAAGAAAATCATACTTATACCATTAATCCTATCAACCTTCAACGTTGATTCATAAAAAAAATTACATTATATGAAGTATTCTTCAAGGAAATATGTTCAATATTGAATGTTGATTCTTCAACACTTGTTGCAAAGTAAAAAACAATTTATCACAATATATTTATGAATCCTTTGCATGCTTGAGATTAGAGGTGAGAGTAATATCCATTCCAATGTATGCCCTAGAAGTATATGCATGAACTAATGCTTCATCAATCCCTATAAGAAGATAAGGTTTCTTTCACTCAATATAAATGGACTTGTATCCACCATTATTAGATGCAAGGAGAGAACATGACAAGTACTAAACAGATGATATATCTCAATAAATTATCACATAGAAAACCCTGCATTAATAAATAATCACATAACAATTCATAAGCATTAAACATAACCAGAATTGATGGTTATATAAACTATGTTGAAAGGAGCAATCACACCTCATCTGATGAACTAGTTGGAACAGTTGGAATGGTTTCCCCCGCATGTTTCTATTCATTTGTATGACCCTATGTTTGTCTTGAGCTTCCCTGACTTGATGAAGAAATATCTTAAAGTACCTACCAAAATCATCCAACCTCCATAAATATCTACAAAATCAATACAAGTCATATATGTACCACATTATTTACTCTGAGATGCATTTTTATGAGAGTGTCGGAACATACCTGAATGATCTCCTCTTGATTTGGAGAATAATTTATTGGAGCCACGTGTTTAATATTTGATCAAACTACCTCCCTTGATTTGAAGTAGAAACAACGAAGTCAACATTGACTCTTTTGTTACTTCGTTGGATCGAGGGAGGTTTGCTCCAATATTAAATGGCTCCAATAAATTATTCTCTACTGAATAGGGCCAACCACATGAAGGAGGAAGCTCTTATGCCCCGCTCCCCCCCCTCACATCACTATCAATCCCCCATTATCCAACATATAAATCTATTGAAATATTTACAAAAAAACCAAACATATATACATACCAATAATATTCACAACTGTTTACAATGAAATTAAATGTTTCCTTGATCCATTTGGAGTGAGCTCAATTATCCTAAGAGAAAAGTAACAACTATTCCATAAAATCATACACTACACTAAAGAACTTTACATCTGAAACTAGAGAATGGAAATTGATGTGAAAAGAGACTTTATTCTATTCCATCATATGACTTGGTTGGAGTATTAAAATGTACCTGTAAACATCATAAAACTCATCCCACTTTGATATATAATTGAAAACATGCTAGTTTTCCAATATTTAATCATAACCTCACTCAAAGTACTAAAATGAATTCTTTGGAAACTAATAGGCATACACTCATATGCAATCATGAAGATGGTCTTAATGTAAGGTTGCGGGAAAGAAAAATATGGTGAAAAGTGAAGTAAACGTTTCGTAAAAGAATGGCATTTTGGCGACCCAACAAGTACAAAAAACTATTTCATAGAAAATAGATTTTATAAATAGTTATTAAAATATTGTACATCATCATTTAGTTTTATCCGATCTCTTCTTCTTAGGTCTAAAATTCCTAAGCATTTCATCAATATCTATGTCTTCGTTCTCTTGGTGCTCTTCAAAATCTGGTTGTGATTGTGTCCTCTCACACAGAGTACACATGGTCGCGAGGTAATCAATGGGTAATGTTGGCAACTTTGATGAGGCATCACCTACAAAAGAAAAAAATATAAAATTTAGATGGCCAATTTTTAAATATCATTGAAATAGTCCAGTAATATTAAAAAAACCACCTGCAATGTCATTATTTACCTAGTGCATTGGTCAACACCATTGGAATGGTTGCCCCCCCCATGCTCCTCTTAAACTTTATGACCCTCAAGTACAAAATTATCTTCCATTGAAACCACAAACTTTATAAGGACAATCATAAATGTATAAGTGAAAACAAATATAAGTACAAAATGTATAACTACGAAATTATTAATTATATGATTAAAATACAACCATATTACCGTCATGTTCCTCGGTCATAGCACCATTATGGGGTTTCACTCTATTGGAATCATACTGCATGGGAGAACCATCTTCTGGTTGCAAACCTATATCAACGCACTGCTCTCCAATACTAGTGCGATGGTTGATAGTGTTGCCCCCCTGATTAAAACTAAGTTGTAACACATTAAATTTATCGATGATATCAAACATGACTGTATTATCTTAATAATAAAGGTTAATGTGGATTTAATTTTATTTACCTTATCCTGCAAAGTGGTTCTTGGTAACTTCCCCAAGATTTTATGATGTTCAACTACAACTTTATAGACATACTTGTAACCAAGATGGAGGTCTTCCTCTGTGGTTTCAATACCGAACTCGTCACCCTACATTGCACACAAGTATGTATTTTTAATGTTATACATTGCAATTACCTAAACGTTTGAAGGTGATACAAATAAGATATTTGGGTACTTACAATTCGTGAATGCAACTTCAAGTAGCCACCCTGACCTAGCCTGTGTTGGCCACATTTGGGAAGCCTTTATTTTGTTTCCTTTGACATGTCAGTGAACCTATCATCAAAAGTTTCAAGTATGTTAATATATACCACACTTTTATTTACATATAAAAAAAATTGAAGGTATTGAATTGAAACTGCAATTTACCTTCTGGGACCAAAGAGTGTTTTTCCTTCATTTGTCAATTTCTTCTCTTTTGCATCCTCAATGAGGGCCTTCCACTCCCTCTCTGGAATCATCAAAGGATACTTGTACCTGTTTTTTTTTTTGTTTCAAGTGCTTCCTATACTTTTCTCAAGTATATTTTAAATATTGGCCAGCTACGGCGGTGGCCAAGGTCTTATTAAATGTGTCTACAACAAAAAGGCTTTCAAGATAATTCATCAATTCTTTTTTGAGGTTGGAATTCTGGGAATTCCACCTCTCCCATATGGTGGGCCCAAAAATCAGCAATGCCTTATTCTCCAAGGACCTATATAAATCGTTGTTCCCTACACGTAAAAATATTATATGATTATTAATTTAAAAATAACAATTTAGATGATTTATATTTGTCTACATAGAGAACATGAAACAATTAAAATTTTAAAAATTATCTGGGACTTTAAACTACTTTAATGAAATCCCTTCCTCGTTGACCATAAATGTTCCCTTAACAGTCCTCGTGTTGGTCACACGTCTTTCTTTAGGAAAAGAAACCATATATTTGGTCAAATCATCAACCTCATCTCTGTCACCACCTCCAGAGCCTACTTGTGTGGCCGCTTCTTGGGTGTGTGTGTCGTGGATCCCACCTAATGGTGTGGAAGGTGGAGATATGAATAGATATGTCCTAGAAGATTTACAAGGGCCTACGTCAGGACCCTATGGTGTCTTTTCAATGCCACTAGTATCGACACCATGCATGTCGGGGTCAACAAGATCCAAAAATATCTATATAAGGAAGAAAACATTTTTTTCGTTTAGATAACATAAAAGTTAAAAATCAAGCTTTCATTATTGATATTATGACACAAAAATAAAACCACTTGAAATAGAATCTCTAACAACTGGGCTAGTTCCTTGTTTTCTTTATTGATCTCTTTTTTAATTAAAACCATGCAGTCGAGAGATTCATACAAATCCCTTTCATTGAGTGAATCATCATCGACATCATGGCCCATCGACTACATATTCAACAAAATAAATGATAATTCGATTATGTAAACAAATAAAATAATTGATCACCACAAAAATAAAATGCACATTAAATGAAATTCAAAATTATTGTTCGTTTACCTGTTCTAAGGCTACTTTTGATTTACCACGATCATCCTGCCACATTATAGTAAAATTAGAAACATTATCATTATCATGAGAAATAAATTCAAATGTATGATAAATCCTCCCTCTTTATTGACATCCAAGGAGGAATGTTATTGCTAATAAAAAAAATAGGCCACACTGAGTAAACAGGCCGAATCTCTTCAAATGGATTAACACCATAAATAATATAATGAAAATCATAAAATATAAAATTCATTGCTTACAGGTTTCGTAAATTAGTATATGTACCTCCCACATAATAGCAACATCTGTATCTATTCGATTCAAATTGTAATCAATCAATAACTCTTCCCCTGCAACTATTGGTTTTATTGCACATATGAATACATGGTTTCCTTCATGCCCCTCAAATACATAATTGGGTCGCTTATTTGTGGTCACGGGTCATGTATTGTTTATAAGCCTTGCAATGTTCCCCATTTCTTTTTTCCTTCCATCAATATAGATAGTTTCTTCTTTATTTTGATCATTGTCTTTTAATTGTATATAATTTGTAGCCAAGCCATATCTTCACATACTTTTTGTATATTGGACTATTCATATCCAATATTTTTAGATATAACAGGGTCCTACATACTCCATCAATTCAGTTAATCCGTTGTAACATACCTTTATTCCATCCATGGAAAATATCCCCAAACCATGTAATAACGATGTGGCAATCCGGTATACCCTCTCGTTTACACAAAAAACAGTGTTTATTTCAGGAAGATCCTTGGGTACCCATCGTTTCACTATATGTTTGTACCTCAAGGGCACCATTTTGTCATCTATTCTCTCATTATCATAAGAACATGATCCTCCTTTCGCAAGAAAAAATTCCATGCATCTATGGAATTTTCTTCTGATCTTCTCACCTCTAGTTGATCTCCACCTATCTCCGCCTATTAGACCTACTAGATGTCTCACTTTTCTCTATTCTACCCAAACTTCCCTCACTCAATGAAGATAGATGTGACAAATAATTTTTTTCATGTACGTCCTATAACACCATCAATGACATAAAGTGACTTTTAGATCTAGTTTATGCATGATAATATTTCCCTAGAATATTGAAAGTTATGGCATAAGCTTGATATCTTTTCTCTCGAATTGCCTAGTGGATTAGGGTTGTTAAGAAGTGAAATATCATCTATTGTTTATATTGTTTTATTATATTTTGTATCATCCCTAAGAATGTAAATTATCAGGGACTATATCTGGGAAACTCTAGGAAAGAGGTAAAATTTATGAAGTTCAAGACACTAAGTTTATAATTTATAATTTCAACAGAATTTTTAATTGATCTTTTTACACAAAAAATTGTTTTCTAGAGTCAATTAAACAAACAAAAAATTTCTACTAGAACCCAACAAGATAATGGTGGTGTTGGATTGATGCCAATGTGGCATCATCAGGTATAGTGCCGGGTGGTATAGAAATGTGTCTACACAACTAAGTTTTGGAGGTGAATTTTGATTTCTTTGGATTAGTTAAATTATTCCATTGGTGCTTGGAATTTATTTGTTGAGAAAAAATATTGCATTTATTGTATGTATTGTTGAACCCTAGTAAAAGTTCAATGGTCATAATTTCAATGTCTATAAGCAATGTATGATTACCATATTCCAATACAATGGATTGTTAGGATTGGTCACAGGAAATGGTAGGAGAATCTCTGATGATGAGAATGGGAAAGAAGTCTTTCACTCGAAGAATAAAAAGGGTGTGATGTTAATAAAGTTGTCCATAACAAATTATAAGTTGCTACACGTCCAAGATTTGGTAGTGATTACCTTGAAGAGTTTATCTCCTTTTGAAAATTTTGTTGAAACTTTAAATGTCACCAAGGATATTACTAACATTACATTTAAGTTGTGTAGACAACTATTAGAAAAGGAAAAATTCAATAAATATTTTATAAGAAATAGAAAATCATCCAAAAGTTCCTTTATAGTAAATAGTGAGGACAAAGGAAATAATAAACTAAAGGGAAACAAAATCATTGATGGAAAACCTAAGGATTCAAGGAAATCTACTAAGAACTTGAAGTGTTTTTACAATGGGATAAAATCATATATTGCACATCATTGACTTAGTACCATGCCAATCACTCCCTTCTTAGTGCCTTTGATCTCAAAGATAAATATCATTGGTCACTTCCCGATGAAATGTTGGGCCCTATGGATGGCATTATCACCATATTGATCTTTTTGGTTTCTTTCTAGTGTAGCTAGCTAGTGACACTATGTACTTGGTACTCAAATTAAGAAATAAAATTTGACAATGCACCTATAAATCCTAAAATACGGATGAAGATATCTCCATGTACTTGGTACTCAAATTAATATGTTCAAGACACTAAGTTTCTAATTTATAATCTTTAATTGAACTTTTTACACAAAAAAATGTTTTCTAGAGTCAATTAAACAAACAAAAAACTTCTTCTAGAACCCAAAAAGATAATGGTGGTGTTGGATTGATGCAAATGTGGCATCATCAAGTATAATGTCGGGTGGTATAGAAATGTTCCTACACAACTAAGTTTTGGAGGTGAATTTTGATTTCTTGGGATTAGTTAAATTATTCCATTGGTGCTCGGCATTTATTTGTTGAGAAAAACCACTACATTTCTTGTATATATTGTTTAACCCTAGTAAGAAGTCCAATGGTCACAATTTCAATGTCTATAAGCAACGTATGATTACAGATTACAATGCAATGGATTCTTAGGATTGGTCACAGGAAAGGGTAGGAGAAACTTTGATGATGAGAATGGGAAAGAAGTATTTCACTCAAAGAATAGAGAGGTTATGATGTTAATACAATTGTCTATAACAAATGATAAGTTGATACAAGTCCAAGATTTGGTAGTGATTACCTTGAAGAGTTTATATACTTTTGAAAATTTTATTGAAACTTTAAATGACACCAAGGATATTACTAACATTACATTTATGTTGTGCAGACAGTTATAAAAAAAGGTTTATAAGAAATAGAAAAGAATCCAAAAGTGACTTTATAGTAAAGAGTAAGGACAAAGGAAAGCAGAAACTAAAGGGAAACAAAATCATCGATGGAAAACCTAAGGGTTCAAGGAAATATACTAAGAAATTGAAGTGATTTTACATTGGGATAAAATCAGATATTTCGCACCATGGACTTGGTGCCTCACCAATAACTCCCTTCTTAGGGCCTTTGATCTCAAATCTAGAGATAATTGGTCACTTCTCGATGAAATGTTGGGACCTATGGATGCCATTATCACCATATTGATCTTTGTGGTTTCTTTCTAGTGTAGCTAGATAGCGACACTGTGTACTTGGTACTCAAATTAAGAAACAAAATTTGACAATGCACCTATAAATCCTAAAATAAAGATGAAGACAATTCCATGTACTTGGTACTCAAATTGAGAAGTTCAAGAAACTAAGTTTCTAATTTAGAATTTCGGCAGAATGTTTAATTGAACTTTTTACACAAAACGTTGTTTTCTAGAGTCAAATATACAAAAAAAATAAATTCTAGTAGAACCCAACAAGATAATGGTGGTGTTGGATTGATGCCAATGTGGCATCATTAGCTATAGTTTCGGGTGGTATAGCAATATGTCTACACAACTAAGTTTTGGAGGTGAATTTTGATTTCTTTGGATTAGTTAAATTATTCCATTGGTGGTTAGCATTTATTGTATACTATTGAATCCTAGTAAGAAGTCCAATGGTCACAATTTCAATGTCTAGAAGCAACATATGATTACCATATTCCAATGCAATGGATTATTAGGATTGGTCACAAGAAAGGGTAGGAGAAAATTTGATGATGAGATTGGGAAATAAGTATTTCACTCAAAGAATAGAGAGGTTATGATGTTATTAAAGTTGTCCATAACAAATGATAAGTTGCTACAAGTCCAATATTTTGTAGTGATTACCTTGAAGAGTTTATCTTTTTTTGAAAATTTTGTTGAAACTTTAAATGTCACCAAAGAGATTACTAACGTTACATTTTAGTTGTGTAGACAATTATTAAAAAAGGAAAGATTCAATAAATAGTTTATAAACAATAGTAAAGCATCCAAAAGTGCCTTTATAGTAAAGAATAAGGACAAAGGAAAGCATAAACCAAAGGAAAACAAAACCATCGATGGAAAACCTAAGGTTTCAAGGAAATATACTAAGAACTTGAAGTTTTTTTACAATGGGATAAAATCATATACTGCACACCACTGACTTGGTACCACACTGTTGGCAGCGATTATGTAATTATTATTTTTATAAGATGCCTACACAGGGTCTATGAAATTTTATTACTCTTCATGAGCGTTTCTCTAAATGACAGTTGTAAATCGTCACATTTTACGTATCATATATTCATGCTTCGTTTTCATGACTGAAAGCATGAAAACTCACAACTATTGTTACTATTCTGTTTTAAAATTTCATTGAAAGCATATGGTTTATTACAGAATTGTGATTTCTTGCTATGAGCATGTTGCTCTCCTCGTTTGTGACCCTTTTGATTCTAAGCATGCCTAAGAGATTTATGGTTGTTTGAATGAAAGACCCCCACCATTTGATATTCGATTTTTTATTTTTTTTTTGTATTGATTTTGGTTTGATTTTTGATCATATTTCTTTCATGAAACTTTTGACTATTCGATTTTTGTAAACTTACCTAACTTTGCAATCAAACTATGATGCACGCACTTATGTTTTCAGAGTACTTTGGTCCTAGCATGTACTCAATACCAAGGTGGCATACAATGTACAGGTTGCCATTACTTCTTACCATGGTCTCGAGTTTCACAAAACTCTTCACATGCGTTTTGATTAAACACCTTGTCCATCATTTGAATCATCACAACATGTATTGATAAAGCTTGGGGATATGGATTTGTTTCGTTTTTGCAAACCCTACCTGTGTGTTGTGCGTTAATTACCCATCTGTTCAGTATGGCTCCAGTGGTAAGGGTCGAACCAAATGGCATCTAAACCCTGCTCTCATATGATAATGCTAGGGAAGATTTGGAAAGGAATGGTTGTCATATTTTCATCAAAAAGTTTCAGGGTTTTAATCTTCAGGTCACCCAAGAGTTTTCCTTATCCTTTGATGGTTGTAGGGAAAAAATCGTTGATGTGCAATTGGAAGTAACCGAAGAGTTCCTAATTCAAGCAATGAGATTGCCAGTGGTTGGTCAGAAATGGTTCAAAAACGCGAAAGTGGAGGAGGTCCCTTGGACTTTACTGTTTACCTCACGAAAAATAACCAGCTGTGATCAAGGTATGCCAATTTCATTCTTGAAAAATAGGTGGCATGATTTACTTGTTGTAGTGAAGCAATTCATCACATGTGAGGGACGATTCAGACTTATTTTCCTATATCATTTACGCCTGCTTATGAGATTTATTGGTTTTCCGTTGAATATGCCTTATTACCTACTCAGAAGTCTATATAAAATGGGGAAGAGATTTAGGAAACAGAGGTCAGATTCAAGTCTATTTCATCATGGCTTGATTAAAATCAACCTCATGCATCAGTTAGAGTCACAAAATGACTATTGGGATTCGTTTATTACGCGAAATGGTTTTGGTAACCCTGAGTTGGGAGAAGTAGATAAGCCAGTCGTTGAGGAAACCCTTGTGAACCTGACGGCCTCTCTTCCATCTCCCCTGGCTTGTGATTTTTCCCCTAACAACGAACCTTTGAGCTACCTTGAGGTCATTCAATAGGACAGTCAACCGGTTACACATCCAAAAGATTGTACTAAAACTGTGAAGAAACCTACAGGAAAGAAGTTAAAAGGTAGTGTTGATGTCAATTTCAAAAACAAAAGAGTTGGTCGGTTAATTTCTCGAAGTCCTCAAAATAAAATGAAACCCCGTGCAGACGCGATCGACATGATTGAAGTGAGTGAAAGCTCAGACTCAGAAATTGACAAATTCCTTGTTGAAGAGGACCCCGTGTCATTCGGGCTATACCCTGATCGACCTTATAACTATGTCAATAATCTACCTCCTTGTTTGAAAGATAACCTAGAATTCCCTGGTATCCAACTCTGTGATAAATCTACCATCTACATGGAGGATTCTCTGACCCATAATGTTGTTTGTTCTAATGCAAACTCCTTACAGTCACAATGTGATGTGTGTCAATCGTGGATCGACAGATACTATACCGATGTTCCACTTCTACAGTCACGAGTCAAGTCTTTAAGAGACCAAGTTGATATGTTGACAAATGAAAACAACAGACTTGAATCCATCATCCAAGGGAAGGAGAAGCATTTGAAAAATACAGGTCAAGTGATTTTCAAAAACGTAGAGGCAGCTACAGCCATCGTTAATTCCAAAGTTTCTTGACATGATTTGGTTTTATGATTAGAGGTATGATTTTGTTAGCATGATTATTGTCATTCTTAAGTTAGATATTTGGTTTGATTCAATAAACTATTTTTATTATTAAGATTAGGCTGTTTTGTTTATTCAATAAAATAAGATTGCATTTCCTATTATAACTAGCTATAGAATCGTAAGATTCTGTAGCCAGTTAAGACAATTCAAATTGTTTGATTTGATGACATAAAACATATCTGAGATATTCCTATTTTCTTTTGTTTTCAGGATAATTAAGGATCCCATGATTTCAAAGATGATATGAGGCACTTTTTGAGATCTCTCAGCCATATCTATTTTGTATTTTGAGTAAACAGAATTGGATTGTTGGTAGTTTTTTGATATCTACTGAAATCAGGGTGGTTGCATCCCCCTTTATTTTTTGAAACCAATTTGATCTTATGAACAGGAAACATCTATGTTTCCTGAAACCTATATAAACATATCATTTTGTAAACATTTCATCATCTCAACCTGGGGCAAGAGTATGGGTGTTTTTATTGCAGACTTGAATGAAACTTAATGCACGTTATAGCTTTAGATTTTCTGTATGATGTTTTGAGTCAGGTTATGTTTATGTTGATTTGATACTAGATGGTGATTGCTTTTTTCGTCGTTATTTATTACCATTTGACATAATTCATTTTATATGCTGCCCATATCTTATGTTTCAGATACAATATATACACAGTGATCATCTATCCAATTTAAATTAGGAGATTCATCTCTAATTTCTGTTGAATGTCTGCATGCAAGTTCTTACAGGAAGATTTATCTCATGGTAATTACCTGTAAATCATTAGATCACTGTAACTGTGTCCCTTTTATGTTCTGTTATCAAAACTCAATATCTAGCCAATTGTTTCGCTTTTGTTCGAAACATCATTATGATCCATTGCAGGTTTACTTCCCGGATAAGGTGGTTGGATATTCCCTATTGAACAGACATTGGATGCGTTAATAGGTTAGTCTGTTATTTTATTTCGTTTGTTTGTTTATTTTAGAAGTTTTATATATATGGTATGATTTCCATTACCTATAATTTTCTGTTCGATTAAGTAGTTTAATATTCAATTTCATGAATGAATTCATCCAAGAAAATAAACCAAAAAATTAAATAGTATTTTCACTTTCTTTATTATTGTTGTTAAAGTAACTAATTTACATTTTATTTTTACGAGTTTAGATTAAAACTCGTGTTTTGTACAGATTGTATATAAATTTATTGATTATAATTTTAG
>JZKD02S1056753.1:1633205-1659510 GCA_000966675.3 Picea glauca
TATACTTATAGATTTTAGTGATTGTTATTTATTAGGTAATTGTTTTTCCTTTAGTTATTTTTCACTTTCTTTAGGACTTAGATCGGCCAATGGCGCCACAAAACCTGTCGGAGTGAATTAATCCAAATGGCTTGGGTTAATTATACAACCCCGGACCGGATTCACTCCTCCAGTTGACGAGCGGTCAATTTCGCCCGTCAACAAAATGGCGCTAGAAGGAGGGCTTGAAAACTATTAATGGCATGAGGAGGTCGCAAGACTCCTCCCCCACCTACCCGTTCACCTATAGTAACTAGAAGTTGTTAAGACGAAAACATTATCCCTCAAATAGCAACCACATCAAACGATGATCCAGGGATCACCATTGAACCAGTAAATCCAAACCCCCTAGGTGGCGACATACACAAAATTGTTCGTCAATCCCTCATAAGAATGCACAGTGCCTTAGACCGTATCAGACAACCAGGTTGACCTTTGAACCAACCATTAGACTTCTCTGATATCAGAGATCAACTTGAAGGTATTGATCTTACCTTAAACCCTACGGATCAAGATCATATCCTCACTCCTGCAGCAGCAGGATCTGGTATTCCACCATCACCACCCCCTTCATCTCCTTCTTCTTCTGGAGAAGAATCCTCGAATGAAGGAAGTTCCTCATCTCAACCTTCGAAACCACCCACACCTATGGTCAATCTAAACAATCCCTCCAGACCCTGGCTCGACCAAGATGTAGTGGCCATACCTGGTCCCCAACATCCTTTGCCTAAACATCCAGAGAAATGGCTCCCTAAATTTGACCCAAACTCCAAGCAGATCGTTGTAGATCACATCAAAAAGTTTATGCTAGCCATTAGGATCTGTAGTGTTGATCATGAATACGTAGTGTGCATATTGTTTCCCTACACTTTTGAAGGCAATGCCTCTACCTGGTACTTTTCCCAACAGCCCCACACCATCGTGTCATGGGATAAATTCGAGTCTTGTTTCTTTGAGAAGTTCGGAGACAACAAGTCTCCTGAAGTTCTAGTCATGGATCTTTCTAGTTTAAAAATGAACCCCAAAGAAAATATAAAATACTTTAATCAAAGGTTCTTGACACTAAAGAATCGAATCCCCACGGATTTGATGCCTACCGAAAATCTTATTGTCACATACTACACGAAAGCCTTACATCAAACCATAGCCATTTGGGTAAAGAGGTCCAAGAAAGCCACATTGTTAGAAGCCTTCAAAGAGGTGAGTCAAATTGAGAAAGATATTCTTATCTTAAAAGACAATACCTGTAACGAGATAGAGACTAGTTCATCCTCCAAGAAGAAAATTGAAATTCTTCCTAGGCCTCCCCAAAACAAAGCTCAACCAGAGAGTTCGGATCTAGAAAACTTACAGAAAGTCGTTCAGAAGTCATCCAATCAAGTTATAGATTTGAAAAGGTTGGCTGAAGAAGCTTCTTCGAGCAAAGGGCCTTACAAACCCTCTTTTAGGAAGACTTTTCCCACAAACTGACCTAACTCAAATTCTAAAGGCCTAAATCTAGAAAGCTTACAATTTGCTATTCAAACGATCCTAGAAGCACATGATAACTTGATTCCTCCCAAGATTCCTTAAGAAGTAGCTGAACAAGAGATAGTAGAAGAAGATGAATCCTCTCCAAACATTTTCGAACATTTTTCGGATAGCATTTTTCAAGCTAATTTCGAAACAGTTCATCCTTACAATACCAGGAGCAAGACAACAAATAAGTCTTCTTCTAAAATTGTAACTACTGTGCCTCCAAAATAGTCTAAATCAATTGAGACTAAATAGAATTTAGAAAACCCAAGTTTAGATTATGATTTGATTGAGGATCTAAAGAAACTTAGTGCTAACATTTCTGTTTACGAATTATTAAAATTCCCTTTTTCTTTGCAAAAGATGCTGCAAAATATTGCGGAAAACAACAAAAACAACAATCCGAACAACAACAAAGGTGTTGAAAAAAGCCCCAAAACTCCTCAGAAGGCCTCCGCCAAAACGACATCTGAACCTCATGATAAAAGAGAACTTCCTGTAAATAGTGTAACAAGTGTAGATAAACTAGTTTTAGGGGCTGGGATTAAAAAACAACAAATTTCTATTGTTAATACTTGCAGAAATATCACTCCCTTTTTGTTGACTTTTGAAATTTTAAATAGGAATGTAAATAATTGTATGGTAGATTCAAGTGCATCATCTAACATAATGCCTTGGTCTGTCTTTCAAAAAATTAATGCCGATGTTCAACCGTCCAACTTGAAAATTATCCAGCTTGATCGAACTAGTGTTAAAGTGATGGGCGAATTAAAAAATGTGCTTATCAGATTATCGTCTAATCCTAAAGTCCATCAAGTGATTGATATCATTGTTGTAGATATCCCAGAAGTATATGGTTTGTTTTTAAGTAGAGATTGGTCAGAACAATTACATGGCTATTTTGCAACGGATTGGTCTCACTTGTGGCTGCCCAAGAATGGAAAGCCTAATAGAATCAAGGTAAATCATGAACGTTATCTTAAGTTCATGGTAACTGATTTAAATGATCCCAGTGAACCATTCATTGCTTTTGTGAATTCGCCTGAAATACAGGGTATGGACACTTTTTTCGGTAATTTCAATTTCATGGCCGAAACTTCTACCATCACTGACCCGGAACAACAATCTGAAATTATGACATGCACACAGTCAACAACCTTCTCTCAGTGGTCACATGCATCTGACGAAAATAAAATATGGTTTCTTTACTTCGATGGGTCAAAATCTAAGGAAGGAGTTGGTGCGGGGTGCGTGCTCATTGATCTAGCAGGTAACAAGACTTTGATTGCTTGTCGGTTAGAATTCAAATGTACAAACAACATGGCCAAATATGAGGCACTCCTGCAAGGTCTCAGAAAAGCACTAGATTTAAACATTCAAAATTTGACTGTTTTTGGTGATTCAGAAATAGTGGTTAGACAGATAAAAAATTCTATCCACTGTTTATCTCCGCACCTAAAAATCTATCAGACTGAGGTATGGAATTTGATGAACAATTTTTCTGTGTTTAACATAAATTCTATTCCTAGATTGAATAATTCTGAAGCTGATTTGTTAGCTAACGTCTCTTCAAAACTTTTTCCTGCAGAAGGCCTATCCCCGAATGAATTTTCCGTCGAATTGTTGTTCAGACCATCCGTCCCAGACAACATCACAAATTGGAGAGTCTTTGATGACGATCAATAGATCATCAGTTTTCTGCACATGGAAGAAACTTTCCAGGGAGCAATGATCGACGAAGGTACCCATGACGAAAATATTAGCGACTTTACGGTAATACCAGATCCAAGATCCATGGAATCTACATTAGACATGGTAAACTCTATCCCAAAATTTGTGGTTAGGTTAGAAAATTTTTATGATCTTCACGATAAGTTCAGAAAAATCAGTGAATTGTAAAATGAATAGTTCTTCCTTGACACACGAAAAAGTAAATTTGGGAACTAAAGACAACCCATAGTGCATCAATTTGGGGTTGGGGTGTTTTGAGCAAGAAAAGGTAGCATTTATTAAGTTGTTTGAGGAATTCAAAGATGTTTTTTCCTGGACATACGACGACCTAAAAACCTTTGATCCTAACATCATACAACACATTATTCCCATGAAACCCTAGACCCAACCTTTTCAACAAAAGTTAAGGAAGATGCACCCAAAACTCGAAAAAACATTCAAGAAGGAATTAAACAAACTCCTGAATGCTAAAATAATCTTCCCAGTAAGGCACACACAATGGGTCTCTAATCTTGTCCCTATTAGAAAGAAGAGTGGTGAAATCCGACTATGTGTTGATTTCTGAAATCTTAACCGAGCGTCTGATAAAGACAACTACCCTGTCCCTCCCATGGAGCAGATCCTTCAAAAAGTATTTGGCTCTGAAATATTATCCTTGTTGGATGGTTTTTCATGGTATAACCAAGTCCTTATGTCTCCCCTAGACTAGCTCAAAACTACTTTTCGTACCCCATGGGGCACCTACGCTTATAGAAAGATGCCCTTTGGGCTCATAAACGTCGGTGCCACTTTTCAGAGAGTGATGGATATCGCTTTCCATGGCTTAATCAATCAATTTGTAGTAGTTTACCTAGATGATGTCATTGTCTTCTCAAAAAATAAAGGAGATCCTCTAGCTCATTTAAGATCTGTTCTACAGCGATGTCATAAGTACGACATTTCTTTAAATCCTAACAAATATTTCTTCACAGTAGAACAAGGTAAGCTCCTCAGATTCATTGTATCAAATGAAGGGATGATTATCGACCTTGAAAGGACCCAAGTCATTTCGAAACTCCCCCCTCCCTCGTCAAAAAATTCCATGCAATCTTTCTTAGGACAGATAAACTTTGTTAGGAGATTCATCCCTAGTTTTTCAGAAATGGTGAGACCATTACAAAACTTAATAAAAAAAGATGTACAGTACCATTGGGGACCTTTAGAAAGTCAGGCTTTTGATTCAATAAAAAAGGCCATAATAGACGCTCCTTCTCTAATGAGCCCATATTTTTTGCCTCTGATCGATCTTATGTTGTTGTCCTAACTCAAAAGAATGCTGAAAACAACGAAGTCCCAATTGCCTTTATGAGCTCAGCCTTCAAGGGAGCAGAAATTAGTTACCCAGTAGTAGATCAACAAGCTTATGTTGTTTTTAAAGAAGTAAAACACTTTCGATCTTATCTGTTGAAATCTAGGACAAAAATCATTATCCCTTACCCGGCTGTCAAAAATTTGTTAGTACATAAAGAACTAGGAAAACAAAGGGCAAATTGGGTCACATCCTTACAAGAATATGACATAGAAATCACCCCAGCACAAATTGTTAGAGGCCAAGGTTTATGCAAGTTGGTCGTCAATTCATCTATAGGAAAGCAAAATGAAACTAATATGTTAAATCCAGATCAACACCATCAAAATCAAATCTACTGTGCACAAAACCTTGTTAGTTCCTGGTATGACATCAAATTTTGTCTTATACACGGATCAGCTCCCTGTCACCTTGATCCCCCAAAAAGGAGAGCACTAAGATTAAAATTTGCTTCTTTTCAGCTGATTAATGATAAAATTTTTTGCCAAAATTATGATGGAATACTTATGCGCTGTCTTGAAAAAGATGAAGCAGAAAAAGTCTTATTGGAGTTACATGTAGGGGAAGATGGTGGGCATTTCGGTGGAGACAACCCTGCCCACAAAGTATTAAGAGTAGGTTATTAATGGCCTACCCTTTTCAAAGACGCTCATGCCTTATGTCGCAAGTGTGTGATTTGTCAAAAGGC
Organism: Picea glauca; assembly: GCA_000966675.3. Taxonomy (NCBI): domain Eukaryota; kingdom Viridiplantae; phylum Streptophyta; class Pinopsida; order Pinales; family Pinaceae; genus Picea; species Picea glauca. The sequence goes on from JZKD02S1056753.1 coordinate 1,638,527, forward strand.
ATCTAGACGGATACAAAAACCAACATTCCCTTTGCAACCAATTTCGGTAGACTCCCCTTTTCAGCAGTGGGGCCCGGATATTATAGGCCCAATCAATCTGGTATCCTCACAGCAGCATAAATACATCATAAAAACCACAGATTATTTCACCAGGTGGTCTGAGGTTGCCCCATTAAAAGCTGTAAATACCAGCCAGGTGATATCCTTTCTGAATTCAAATATCATCACTCGTTTCGGTATTCCTAAATGCTTGGTATTTGACAATGCTTCCTATTTTTCGTCTCTTGAAATGAGTGATTTCACTCTAGAAAAAGGAATTAAATTAAAGTAATTTGCCAGCTATTACCCCCAAGGAAATGGTTTGGCAGAATCAACTAATAAAAATCTAATCAAAATTATCAAGAGAACGGTCTCCGAAAACCATAAAAACTGGGTTGACAGAGTAACTCCTAAAACTGTTGTGGGTAACTCACCTTTCTTTATCGTTTACGATAGTGAAGCGATTCTTCCACCACATTTCCTTCTTCCATCTCTGCAATTATCGTAGAAGGTATAGGAAGAAGACTGTCCCCCATTGGAGAGTCGAATTAACGCTTTGTTAAAGTTAGAGGAAGTAAGGGCTCAAGCAAAACGAAAATTGGATCAACATCAACTCATTGTTAAAAATTGGTTTGATTCCAATTCTGCCTCTGACAGAAATTTGGAGGTAGGTGACCTTGTCCTAAAATGGGACAAACCTCATGAGGGAAAAGGAGAGCATACTAAGTTTCAGAACTTGTGGTTGGGACCATTTTTAATTGTTGAGAAACTGGGTCCCAGTTCCTTTCACTTACAGAATTTAGAGGGACAACCAGACACCTTCCCGGTGAATGGCCAAGCTTTAAAAAAGTAATTTACCTGATGATGCTCCCATACACCCTTTGTAAATATTTTATGTTTTGTTTTACTTGCTGTTTGTTTTGGTTCTCATTTTTTCTTATCGGGCTTTCTTTTGAAACACACATGCCTGCACCATTGGCTAGCTCAGACAAAGAAAACAGAAAAAATTTCCCCTCGAAAATGTTTGCTGAAAGTTGTCAAAACATCATTTGTTGTATTTCTCTGAAATTGTAGCCTTGTTAAAGATGACTTTTGTTTGAAAAGAGTTTTCTTGGTTTCAATCTGTGATTGAAAGTATTCACAACCATCTATAAAAATCCTTTTTATGCTATCCTTGTTCTTTAAGAGAACAACTCAACGACGTTTCCCTGTTTATGAATGTTAGTTTTATTAATAAACTATTTCTAGATCTTGATGAAGGACAACTAAAAAAAAAATTTCAAGGTCTGTGACATATCAAGATGTGTTAAAAAACTAGAATTTTCAGTGTCACCCCGCTCTATTGAATATCTTTAAAAAATATAATATAAACTTTTAGAGAGCTGTGGGAAGTGCTTGCAACCCCGCCGAGACACTGAATAGGTCTGTTGGCAGCGGGTAAATGCATGCATGACACCAAGATAACTTCATCGGGGTACTGAACAGGCCCGCTGGCGGTGAAGCAATGTCAGGTAAAAGAAAATTCTCAGATATGGATTCTGTTTTGACCTTAAACATCATTTGTTCTGATCTGGAATTTCTTGACAGGGTACAGATATCAGAGTGGGTTAATTGACATCCCTGTCGAGGCTATGGATGCCTATTGGTAGCAGCATCCCTGTCAACAGTATTGAAGATTTTAACTTTACATCGTGGCTCTCTTTTACTAAGATTGTCACCAGTTTTCAATTCTTTAAAAATAGCAATTGTCTGAAACTAGACTGCGTTATAATTATTTGAGATGCTCAAACAACTTTTTGGTTGTTTTCGATTCGAATTTTTTTTTGATTATTCTAACCTGAACTCGTTCGTATGACATAGATAACTTCTTCTCTTAGCATGTCGCCATTGTTGGCAGCGATTATGTAATTATTATTTTTATAAGCTGCCTACATAGGGTCTATGAACTTTTATTACACTTCATGAGCGTTTCTCTAAACGATAGTTGCAAATCGTCACATTTTACCTATCATCTATTCATGCTTTGTTTTCATGACTGAAAGCATGAAAACTCACAACTATCGTCACTATTATGTTTTAAAATTTCATTGAAAGCATATGGTTTATTACAGAATTGTGATTTCTTGCTATGAGCATGTTGCTCTCCTTGTTTGTGACCCTTTCAATTCTAAGCATGCCTAAGAGATTTATGGTTGTATGAACGAAAGACCCCACCATTTGATATTCGATTTTTTTTTTTTGTATTGATTTTGGTTTGATCTTTGATCATATTTATTTCCTGAAACTTTTGACTATTAGATTTTTGTAAACTTACCTAACGTTGCAATCAAACTATGATGCGCACACTTATGTTTTTAGAGTACTTTGGTCCTAGAATGTACTCAATACCAAGGTGGAATACAATGTACAAGTTGCCATTACTCCTTAGCATGGTCTCGGGTTTCACAAAACTCTTCACACACGTTTTGATTAAACACCTTGCCCATCGTTTGAATCATCACAACATGTATTAATAAATCTCGGGGCTATGGCTCTATTTCATTTTTGCAAACCCTACCTGTGTGTTGTGCGTTAATTACCCATCCATTCAGTATGGCTCCAGTGGTAAGGGTTGAACCAGATGGAATCCAAACCCTGCTCTCATATGATAATGCTAGGGAAGATTTGGAAAGGAATGGTTGGAATATTTTCATCAAAAAGTTTCAGGGTTTTAATCTTCAGGTTGCCCAAGAGTTTGCCTTATCCTTTGATGGTTGTAGGGAAAAAATAAATGATGTGCAATTGGATATAACCGAAGATTTCCTAAGTCAAGCAACGAGATTGCCAGTGGTTGGTCAGAAATGATTCAAAAATGTGAAAGTGGAGGAGGTCCCTTGGACTTTATTGTTTACCTCATGAAAAATAATCAGTTGTGATCGAGGTATGCCAATTTCATTCTTGAAAACTAGGTAGCATGATTTACTTGCTGTAGTGAAGCAATTCATCACATTTGAGGGACGATTCAGACTTGTTTTCCTATATCATTTATGCATGCTTATGAGTTTTATTGGTTTTCCGTTGAATATTACTTATTACCTACTTAGAAGTTTGTATAAAATGGGGAAGAGATTTAGGAAACAGAGGTCAAATTCAAGTCTGTTTCATCATGGCCTGATTAAAATCATCCTTGTGCATCAGTTAGAGTCACAAAATTACTGTTGGGATTCGTTTATTACGTGAAATGGTTTTGGTAACCCTGAGTTGGGAGAAGTAGATAAGCCAGTCATTGAGGAAACCCTTGTGAACCCAAAGGCCTCTCTTCCATCTCCCCTAGCTTATGATTTTTCCCCTAACAACGAACCCTCGAGCTACCCTGAGGTCATTTGATAAGACATTCAACCTGTTACACATCTAAAGGATTGTACTAAAACTGTGAAGCAACCTACAGGAAAGAAGTTAAAAGGTAGTGTTGATGTCAATTTCAAAAACAAAAGAGTTGGTCAGTTAATTTCTCGAAGTCTTTGAAATAAAATGAAACCCCCTGCAAACGTGATTGGCATGATTGAAGTGAGAGAAATCTCAGACTCAAAAATTGACAAATTTCTTACTGAAGAGGACCCCGTGTCATTCAGGCTATACCCTGACCGACCCTATAACTATGTCGATAATATGCTTCCTTGTTTGAAAGATAACCTAGAATTCCCGTATCCAACTCTGTGATAAATCTACCATCTGCATGGAGGCTTATCCAACCCATAATGTTGTTCGTTCTAATGAAAACTCCTTACAGTCACAATGTGATGTGTTTCGATCGTGGATCGACAGATACTATACCAATGTTCCTCTTCTACAGTCACGAGTCAAGTCTTTAAGAGACCAAGTTGATATGTTGACAAACGAAAACAACAGACTTGAATCCATCATCCAAGGGAAGGAGAAGCATTTGAAAACTACAAGTCATGTGATTTTCAAAAATGTAGAGGCAGCTACAGCCATCGTTAATTCCAATGTTTCTTGACATTATTTGGTTTTATGATTAGAGGTATGATTTGTTAGCATGATTATTGTCATTCTTAAGTTAGATATTTGGTTTTATTGAATAAACTATTTTAATTATTAATATTAGGTTGTTTTGATTATTCAATAAAATAAGATTGCATTTCCTATTATAACTAGCTACAGAATCGTAAGATTCTGTAGTCAGTTAAGAAAATTTGAATTGTTTGATTTGATGACAGAAAACATATATGTGATCTTCTTATTTTCTTTTGTTTTCAGGATAATTAAGGAGCCCATGATTTCAAAGATGATATGAGGCACTTTTTGAGATCTCTCAGCCATATCTATTTTGTATTTTGAGTAAACAAAATTGGACTGTTGGTGGTTTTTTGATATCTAATGAAATCGGGGTGGTTTCATCCCCCTTTATTTTTTGAAACCAATTTGATATTATGAACATGAAACAGTTATGTTTCCTGAAACCTATATAAACATATCATTTTGTAAACATTTCATCATCTCATCCTAGGGCAAGAGTATGGGCGTTTTTATTGCAGACTTGAATGAAACAGAATGCACGTTAGAACTTTAGCTTTTCTGTATGATGTTTTGATTTAGGTTATGTTTATTTTGATTTGATAATAGATGGTGATTTCTTTCATTGTCATGATTTATTACCATTTGACATAATTCATTTTATATGCTTCCCATATCTTATGTTTCAGATACAATATATACACAGTGATCATCTATCCAATTTAAATTAGGAGATTCATCTCTAATTTCTGTTGAATGTCTGCATGCAAGTTCTTACAGAAAGATTTATCTCGTCGTAATTACTTGTAAATCATTAGATCACTATAATTATGTCCCTTTTATGTTTTGTTATCAAAACTCAATCTCCAGTGCATTGTTTCACTTTTGTTCGGAACAACATTATGATTCGTTGCAGGTTTACTTCCCGGATAATGTGGCCGGATATTCCCTATTGAACAGACATTGGATGCGTTAATAGGTTAGTTTGTTATTTTATTTCATTTGTTTGTTTATTTTAGAAGTTATATATATATGGTATGATTTCCATTACCTTTAATGTTATGTTCGATTAAGTAGTTTAATATTCAATTTCATGAATGTATTCATCCAAGAAATTAAACCAAAAAATTAAATAGTATTTTCACTTTCTTTATTACTGTTGTTAAAGTAACTAATTTACATTTGATTTTTATGAGTTTAGATTAAAAATCGTGTTTTGTACAGATTGTATATAAAGTTATTGATTATAATTTCAGTTAAATAAATTGTACATATATATATATATATTTAAATGTACTTATAGATTTTAGTGATTGTTATTTATTAGGTAATTGTTTTTCCTTTAGTTATTTTTCTCTTTCTTTAGGACTTAGATCGACCAACGGAGCCACAAAACCCGTCAGAGTGAATTAATCCAAACGGCTTGGGTTAATTAGACAACCCCGGACTGGATTCACTCCTCCAGTTGACGAGAAGTCAATTTTGCCCGTCAACACACACCAAGTACTCCCTTCTTAGGGCCTTTGATCTCAAATCTAGACATAATTTATCATTTCCCGATGAAATGTTGGGACCTATGGATGACATTATCACCTTATTGATCTTTTTGGTTTCTTTCTAGTATAGCTGGCAATTGACACCATGTAAGGCTCTATGAGAGGAGGCTCATATTGGACAACTTTTTTTCTAATGTTTATTTTCTCTTCAACAAGTTCAACGATTTCATTCTCATTTTGATGCCATTTATAGGGAGATTCATCATTTCACACAATTAGAGATTCGTCGAGGAGGAAGATATTCTTGAAAGAGAATTTAAGAGATGTTTTGAACCTCTGGAGTCTTCTAAACCCTCTTCACAAGGATATTGATCATATATAGGAGGAGATTCAATCTTTGAATATACATCTTCTTCCTCCTCCTCATATTTTAGTTATTGTTCCTTTCATACGAATGATAGTTGTCAACGCTGATGTCATAGATGTGAAGGAAAGTGGGAATATTCCTTCTTCAACTCATATATAATATGAATCTCCTTTTGGTACTCATATCTTCTTATAAAATCCCCTTCTATTATGGCTCATATTATCTAGTCTCTTATATTCTTCTCTTGCTCAATGAAATTTTGTTGCAACTATTTCAACGCTTTATCCATACTTACCCAATATTGAAACAATGATAACTTCTTCCTCATAAAGTATATAATATATCGTTTCAAATATCATAAGATGTATTGTCAATGGAAAAACTAAACCATAGAATTAATTTGCTGAAAGCAAAAAAATATAACTGCAGTTGTCACAAGAATACCTAAAAATGGAATATTTTCAATCTTTGGTATCTTTGTCATTAGACCTCTGATTTTGATGATTTTTTATAAACCATGTATTGTTTTGAGTTGGAATGCACCTATAAATCCTAAAAATATGGATGGGGGCACTTTCACACCCAAGGGTTGGAATGCACCTATAAATCCTAAAATACGGATGAATACATCTCCATGTAGTTGGTACTCAAATTAAGAAACAAAATTTGATAATATTGATAGTAGGGTGAATGAATTACAAGTGAGGAGGGGGGTCCCTTTCTAATATGAGTCTCATACTAACAACTCTCCTCTACCTTAGTAGTGAGTCATTAATGCATATAACTAACATTACTCCACTAACTTAGTGATGACTCATGAGAAACTAACCACTCTTAACTTAGTGATATGGCATTGATGAGCTTGCAAACAAAATATTTCATGTACAACATATGTGATGCATAGATACACAAGAAAAGTTGTTTCTATAGTGAAGCAGGGAATATTTAGGAAAACAATGGGAAATCAGTTTGGTTGGGGAGTAGAAAAATAAATGAAAAGAGCGATGAAGTCCAACTAAAATAGGTGCAATCGCAATAGACAGGTAGAACTCTTTACATGTAAAAATTAATGGAAGCTAGTAGGAAATGATGAAATAGTTATTCTCTATGTAATTCATAGAAGGTTAGCAAAAACGTTAGTTATTAAGAACACACAATTGTGTTCGCATTAATACAAGAACTCTTTGAAAGAAAAGATAAATCAAAAGGCTGAATTACTCTAAAATTATAGTTAAAATTCTCTATTCTTTAATCAATATTTCTGAATAATCTATGAAATTGGATATGCATAAGTATTGTTCTATCAAGTTGTAACACTAATTAGTACAATGGATCTACTTCATTACTAGTATCTTGTTGGTATCATAGTAATCTCATAATGAATACGATAGTGTTACTTTTCCATGCTTGTATTATCTAGCACACGCAAATTAATCTAGGAGTCAAGTATGAAAACCAACCTTCTCATAAAGAAGTGATAGTTGGTGATGGAATCCAAAATCGCAAGATCAATGCATGAAGGGGCTGAGTTTCGGTGGGTGGAAAAGTTATGTTGACAACCTGCTTAATGAACTAACTCCCTGGTGAAAGTTACCTCACCGAGTATTGGGAAACCCTCCAAGGAGTCCGAGTGAGTCTAGCCAACGTCGATCCCAAGTACAACACCACCTTCCATGTGTTGCCACCATGGGTAGGAATTATAAAATATTATAGCCTCTATGGTACCACCTAATATACCAAAGCAGAGGGGGGATAGTCGATAGTCGACACCAAGAACAACAAATCAGGGTTGATTACTCTATTGGAACCAATGCAACCTCATGCTTGACCCTTGTGTTAGAAGGGCTTCCCAAAGTCAGTGATATAGCAACTAGATTTCACTCCCTAACTCAAAGGTTTATGTTTTTTTAGCAACTTTGGAAATTTATTCTCACAATCCTATTCCAAATCTCTACACCTAAGCTAATATGGGTTTGAAGATCCATAGAAAAGTTGCTAGATAAATTTTAACTAGCACTTGATTTTAGGTTGTTGTTACTCAAAGGGGTGATCATGAAACTGATGGTGTTTCGACTCGAGTCTTTAAACCATGCAAGAGGAAAATGAAATGCATGAATTTCAACTTCGATGAAAACTAACTATGGGAAGGAACAAGAGGTTTTAAGAAAAGAAATAATTTCTTTATAGATTACTATGTGTGCACTGCTAATGACAAAAAGTATGAGATAATTATCTAGATAAATGGAAGCAAAATGACCCAAATTTTAAAAATACCATGCAAATGTCACATTTCACTTATTACACCTATACAACATTGAAAAGAACAATGTAATAAATAAAAAATTATACAAATCCTTGTTTCATATGAGGAATTTCAGATAAGGATTTCAAATTTTTTTGTTCTTTGGGAATTCTTAACCTTGCCAAGACATAAGAGGTGTAAACATGGTGATCTTAGTACCCAAGAAATCTATGTTCCTACAAAACAAAGGTTAACAAATTTCCTTAAGTAGGGAAGGGATAGTGACAACAATTACCATGAGAGCACAACATTCAAGCAAAGGTGAAAGAGAAGAACCTATATTTGACCTCTATTTTCTCATTTAACCACCCTTGTGACAAATTGAGTTCCTTTACATCTTATTTGACCTTGATTTTTTTTTTTGAAAAATACTTATTATATTATACAAAAACATACATATACATATACAAAAAAAAATATCATTTACCTAATTATAGCCAAAGCTACAATAAGGGTGGAATGAACCTTGGTAGAGTAATATTGAGTATCTTAGCCCTAAATTTGTCAGAGAACTCATTAATAGATGATTTTTTAAAGGACTCTACAAACCCTACAAAACCTTCGAAAAGAGAATATAATATTTTGTCCCAAATGTAATGCCAAAGACTGCAATATTGGCTCAAAACAAGAGATCCACATTCAAAAAGTAAAAAAAATCACTAATACAACAAATGCAAAAACAATATATTCAAAAACTTGAAATCAAGACACTGGTAGGGTCGATCTATGTTGTAGAAGAGGGGCACGTTCCAAACCCATCTTATCCATGAGTGTGTTTACCGCATTTGCAATGGCTAATTGTCTCAGATTGGGACCCTGTAATTTCGACAGTGAAATAGGTAATGGGGCACTTGGGGCATGACCTGCATATTTTATTTTCTTTCTTAAATAGAAATGATAGTTGTGTCCATAAACCTCAGAGCTAGAAAACCTTCCAGGAATTATATTTGAGTTAATTCCTACTTAGTTTTTAGTCATACATTATTACCATGTAATGAAGGGAGGTATTGGGAAACTCAACAACTCACCATTCTATTTTCCCTACGTTGGTCTCAATATCTCTCTTTTGGTTCCCTCTATGAGCTATGTCTCCTTCCTAACCCTGCCCTCGAGCTCTCTCTCCTGGCCAATGCCCCCCGCGAGCTCTCTCTCCTTCATAACCCTACTCATGATCAACTCTCTCGCCTAGTGCACTTCCTAATTATCAGTCTCCAACTTCCTTCTCTGGCATGTCCTACGTGCCCTAGTATCCTTGAATTCTCTAGCTTCTCGACACTAGATTCTACTAGTCTGCTATGTCTCATGAATGGGCACAAGTGAGAGTTTAATATTGAAATTTTTTTTTAGTTCTTTTATTTTTTTGTTTTATTATTATTATTATTATTATTATTATTATTATTATTATTATTATTATTATTATATATATATATATATATACAAGTATTCTTTCTCTATGGAAAATTTGTGTCTCACATTATAGGTGAATTCTATGTAAGACATGAATTGGACATTAGTTGCTTTTGTACACATGTTTAAAAAGGCCCGAGCTAAAACTGATTGGTGCTTCTTCAGTTCATATTATGATTTTATGAATAACCCATAAATATTCATCAGAATTCACTTGAGATAAAAATAGAGAAGATGTTTACTTCTAAATTGGATGGTGGTACCTGCTATGATTTTGATTTATCCTTTACCTTCAAGAATTTCACCCATACAACAAATGAAATAAATATATATTCAAAAACTTGCCAAAAACCGGTAGCCACATGAAGAGATGTAATGAAAATGACCACACAAGGGAGCACTAGGCAAGAAAATGAGCTAGATATCGGAAAAGGAGCAATTTTTGCTTTGACTTAACTTTTTCAAGATGGCCTAGGCAAGTCTGGGCACCCAAATAAAACATAAGGCAAGTTGGAAGAAAGGGCATCCACATGAGAAATCGTAATGAAAAGGAGGCAGGGTGCCCAAACATAATTCAAGGTAAGTTTGAAAGAGGGGTGTCCACATGAGGATTCGTAACGAAAATGAGACAAGGCGCCCAAACACAATGCAAGGTGAGTTGGAAAAAGGGTCATCCACATTAGGAATCGTAACGAAAATGAGGTAGGGCAGACAAACACAATGCAAGGCGAGTTGGAAAGAGGGGTGGCCACTTGAGGAATCAAAAAAAAATAATACAGGGCACACAAAGGTAGGGCAAGGTGAGTTGGCAAGAGGGGTTCCCATAATAGGAATCGTAACGAAAACGAGGTAGGGTGCCCAAACTCAACTCAAGGTGAGTTGGAAAGAGGTCCACCCACCCACATGAAGATTCGTAACGAAAATGACCACACAAGGGATCACTTGGAAAGAATATGAGTCACATGCTCGATAAGGAGCAATTTTGGATTCGACTTAAATTTTTTAAGACGACCTAGGGAAGGTTGGATGACCAAAGGTAAGGCATGATGATTTGGAAAGAGGGGCACCCACATGAGGAATCATAACGAAAAGGAGGAACGATGCTCAAATGCAACACAATAAGAGTTGGCAAGGGTTTCTCCCACCCACATGAAAGGCATGAAAACGACCACACAAGGGAGCACTAGGAAAGAAGATGAGTCAGATGTCAGATAAGGAGCAATTTTGGCTTTGACTTAACTTTTTCAAAACCACCTGGGAAAGTATGGGTGCCCAAATGCAACACAAGGCAAGTTGGAAAGAGGGGCTCCCACATGAGGAATTGTAATGAAAAGGAGGCAGGGTGCCCAAATGCAATGCAAGGCGAGTTCGAAAAAGGTGTGCCCACCCACATGAAGAGTCATAATGAAAACGACCACACAAGGGAGAACTAGCCAAGAAGGCCAACCGAATTTTGAATAAGAAGCAATTTTGGCTTCGAATTAACTTTTTTAAGACGACCTCTATAAGGCTATGTTCCCAAAGGTGAGTTGGTAAGAGGGGTGCCGACATGAGGAATCATAATGAAAAGGAGGCCAGGTGCCCAAACCCAACGAAGGGTGAGTTGGAAAGAGGTTCTCCCACCCACATGAATAATTGTAACGAAAAATACCACACAAGGGAGCACTAGGAGAGAATATGGGTCAGATGTCGAATAAGTAGCAATTTTGGATTTGAATTACATTTTTTAAAATGTCCTGGGCAAGGTTGGGCACCCAAAGGCAAGGCAAGGAGAGATGACATGAGGGGCGCCCACATGAGGATTCATAACGAAAAAGAGGCAGGGAGACTAAATGCAATGCAAGGCGACTTGGCAAGAGGGGTGCCCACCCACACAAGGAATCACAATACAATGTATTTTAGTTGTTTCTTCTAAAATTTGTCTGATATGCATGTCCCCACATCTAGTACTAAAAGGACATGAAATAACATCAAAAAATAAGAACTTTATTAATTACACAATATTGATTAGTTATGTCGTGTCTTCATTTTTTTCTTTCATATAAGTACTTTTTTCCTCCATAAAAAATATTAGTACAAAATCATTATTTAAATAAAAAATTCCATCAAGCGTATTCTTCTTGCCACCAAAATCATGGGCCAAAGTCCCATGTTTTCGAACAGTTTCAACGAAGATGCTATAACAATGAAGAACATCATGTTCATTGAAACTTTGTTGCTACAATACTATGACCACAATGATGACATTTATTGATCATTCCAAGTATATTTATCATTCATGAGGCCAAAAGCATATCATCTCATGCATATTTATACCTTATTGCAGCATAGATTGCATTAAGGTATCTTATTTTAACTATGTATTTCTTCACAAAAGAGAGAGAGAGTTAACCTATATTATCATAGTCATTTTTCTTTTAAAAGAGATTAAATATAATAGTTTATACTTTCATTTTTAATGACCCAATTCTTCGATGACAGAGGTTCATAACCATATAATGCTTTAAATTGTGTAATTTTGAGGTAGAGTAATACATAATATCATACCAATGTTTCGTTAGAACCAACCACCTCATCCATTTCCTTGGTTTATCCCATGTGATATTTGAGTCTAGAAACCCTTTCATATTGTCAAGGAAAGTGAACAGTCTATCCATGTCAAATATCGGTGCATATAGAAACATTTTGAAAGAATTTCAACGTTGGCCCCATTCATAGGTCATTGTTTCCCATCATGTATTATATCCCTAGTACATTTTATTTTAATAGTTGTCCTAATTGGCATGATGTTGGCTCGAAACGACACAGACGATGAATATAAAGAGTGGGTGTGTGAGTGATCTTTGAGTCTGTAAACACTCACATATAGTCAAGGCATGTGAATAGTCTATCATGTCAAATCTCGGTGCATACACAAACATTTTGAAAAAAAATCAACGTTGGCCCCATTCACAGGTCACTATTGCCCATCATGTAAAATATCCCTATGACAATGTCTTTTAATAGTTTTTTCCTTTAAAATTCAATCGAGAAAATTAAAACGAAACAAGGATGATATGGGTCAATATATAGAGTGGTTGTGTGAGTAATATTTGAGTCTAGAAACTCTTCCATATCGTCAAGGCATGGGAACAATATATCCATGTCAAATTTCATTGCATACATAAACATTTTGAAATAATTTCAACGTTGGCCCAATTCACACATTATTGTTTCCCATCATGTATTTATATAGCCCTAGTACAATGTCTTTTATTTTTTTCATTTAAAATACGACCAAGATGCACGTCTCCACATCTACTAGTATTGCAAGAGCATGTTGAAATAACGTTGATAAAGAAGTACTTGATTAATCGCACAAGCTTCAAGTTATTTTATGTCTTTGTTTTTTTCTCTCATCTAAGTACTCTTTTTCTCCATAAATAATATTGGTACGAAATCATTATTTAAATATGAAATCTCATCTATCTCCTTCTTCTCGCCACGACCAAAATCATGGGCCTAATTGGCATGATGTTGGTTTTGAATGACACAAATGATGAATATAAAAAGTGGGTGTGTGACTGATCTCTAAGTCTGCGAATCCTCCCATATCATCAAGGCATGTGAACAATCTATCCATGTCAAATTTCGGTGCATACAGAAACATTTTGAAAAAATTTCAACATTGGCCCCATTCACAGGTCATTGTTTCCCATCATGTACTCTAGCCCTAGTACATTGTCTTTTAATAGTAGTTTCCTTTAAAATTCGATCGAGAAAATCAAAACGAAAGGAGGAAAAGATGGGATGATATATAGAGTGGGTATGTGAGTAATATTTGGGTCTGGAAACCCTTCCATATCGTCAAGGCATGTGAAGAGTCTATCCATGTCAAATTCCAATCCATACAAAAACATTTTGAAAGAATTTCAACGTTGGCCCCATTCAGAGGTTACTTTTTCCCATCATGTACTTATCTATCCCTAGTATAATGTATTTTATCTTTTTCCTCTATAATATGACTGAGATGCATGTCCCTGCATCTAGTAGTACTACAAGGGAATGGAACAATAACGTTGATAAAGAATTACTTGATTAATCACACAAGCTTCAAGTTATTTTATGCCTTTGTTTTTTTTCTATCATCTAAGTACTATTTTGCTCCATAAAGAATATTAGTATGAAATCATTATTTAAATACAAAATATCATCTATCTCCTTCTTCTCGCCACGACCAAAATCATGGGCCTAATTGGCATGATGTTGTTTTTGAACAACCCAGAATATGAATATAAAGAGTGCGTGTGTAAGTGATATTTGAGTCTAGAAACTATTCCATATCGTCAAGGCATGTGAACAGTCTATCCATGTCAAATTTTGGTGCATACAAAAACATTTTGAAAAAATTGCAACGTTGGCCCCATTCACACATCATTGTTTCCCATCATGTACTCTATCCCTAGTACAATGTCTTTTAATAGTTGTTTCCTTTAAAATTCAACCGAGAAAATTAAAACGAAATGAGGAGGATATGGGTCGATATATAGAGTGGGTGTGTGAGTAATATTTGAGTATGGAAACCCTTCCATATCATCAAGGCATACAAACAATCTATCCATGCCAAATTTTAGTGCATATAGAAACATTTTGAAAGAATTTCAATGTTGGCCACATTCACAGGTTATTGTTTCTCATCATGTAGTTTGTCGCATGCTTCCTTTTACAAAAAACCCTATTAAGGTAGTTCGTCACAGGCTGCATCATAAGTAGGGTGTGACAATGCCTGGTTGTCACACTCCACCCTAAAACTAGTTTGTGACATCTCCGCAGGTTGCTCTACAGCTGGGGTGCGACGATGTCAAAAGGCTAAAAAAAGGTTGAACTTCACGAAAGTTCTAGAAGGGGATATTATAGAAGATGAGGTGGCATCTGTATGGTTGGGATCCTACTCGCTTATCTGATTTGGTGGCATCATCCTAATCTATTTAACCATTTCTCTTTCCCCTATATAAAGAGGGATTTCTCATGGAAAAGACTAAGGTTGATTCAAGCAAGATTATTATTGAATAGGCTAAGAATTGGATGATGAATTCTACTTCAATTCATACTTGAGGGCTCTTTTTCAATTCATCAAGTCATTGTGGATATTCTTCATTCAAGGTTGGAGAAAGTGTGTGTGTTGGAGCAAAGGATCATCGGAAGGGGACCTTGTGACATCAAGGCTTTGGTTGTAATCTCCACTTTCACTTTAATATAATACAGTGATATGTTTCTTTCCCATAAAACTTGTCTCATTTTATTGTATGATTCCTTGATCACATGCATAAGTTCTCTTTGAGTATCCTATATTGCTTTCACTTTGGTTGGCTTGTTTTCCCTTGTGGATCCAATATCACAGGAGCACTGGAGTGGATCTAGGAAGACAATGACAAGAGGAAGAGATATTTAAATGGTATGTTGCACATCTCTTGTTTGATAGTAAACTCAATGATTAGAACTCAAGGAAAGCGTCATGTCCTGTTCTATTTTTTTATAGATCTAGATGGATCTAGGGAGATATATTTATGTCTGCATTTACAAATAAGTTCCATAACAAAATTGGTGTCCATACTAGGGAAATGACCTCCTTTTGATTTTTTGCTTCCCATTTGCCTTTAGCCTACCTTCCTCTGATAATTTTCATTCTCTGAGTCTGTGGGTGATCCATCTGGACTCACTAGATTTAGAAGTTCCTTTAGATATTTTGTCTTTCTTCCAAATTTTTCAAATTTACACCGAATGTCACACTGTACCTTGCTGACAGCCTACGACGACCCTGAGACATCACTCTCTTATTAGCCAATCCAGTGTGATGACATCACACTCTAATTTTCCAGTGGCCTGTGATGACCTTAGATCTTCGCTCTGTATCCTATACCCAGCTTGCAACGACTCCTGTAGGTTTTGATGGAGTAAGTCATTTTGTCTTTTACTACCCAGATTTTCCTTAGTAGCCTGGGGTGAACTTCTTATGCCCATGTTTGGTTTATTCCTGAGTTTAAAGCTTGTTTTTTATTGTTTTTCAGTGGTTTAAAGTCTTTCTTTGATCTCAGATCTCATATATGATCTCAGGATCAAAGATATGATCTCAGATTTCAGATATGATCTCAGATCTCCATCTGGGGGCTTGTTTGACAAAGGATATTTGGTTTGTTTTAAGTTTTGGATTCATTTTCATTGTCATATTGTTTGTTGATTGAGAAACACTTTTTCTTTCTTGTGTCAAAATGTTTTCTTGTCTTTTTCATTTTGTGAATTTGATTTGGGAATTGTGTTGAGAATGTCCTGATTTTATTGGGTTACATTTTCCTTCCGTTATCACATCTCTGATTTTGTTTTGGAAAGGAAAGACTGAATTTATTTATTCTTTTAGTAATCTCTCATAAGAAATTTTTTACATTCGAAATATTTATAAAGAGAAAAAAATTGGAAAACTTGTAGTTCATGATTGTTTGGAATTGCTTTCATTCGAAATTAAATAATTGCAATTGGTAGTTTGTTGTAATTCAAAAGAAATACCTTCTCCCTACTGTAACTAGAGTTCATTGAATTGAAAATTACACATTCATCTATTTTTGCATTTTATTGGGTCAAGGTCACAACATCAACAGTTTCACTTCCATATCTTTGAGTAAACAACAACCTATAAAATACAACGTAAATTTAAAATTTATTAGTAACTTTTATTTTCTAGGGCTCTTTTTCACCAACATTAGCTAGGATAGCACTTTGGAATAGGTTGTAAGGCACACTCTCCAACACATCAAAACACACAATAGTATCTTGTGATAGGGAGAGTTCAAATCCAATTGCTACATTTTGTCTTGGGAAGCCCTTCTCACACAAGGGTCAAACTTGAGGTTGCATTAAGACTAGAAGAGTTACTCACCTTTCTTTGTTGGTCTTGGTGTAGAGATTGCACATATTATGGGGGTCGCTTGAAGGTATACCCACAATGATGAGTGGAAGCCTTTCAGGTTGATTTTTAGGCTAGATGCCCTGCCTTTGTGAGTGGATCGGATTGTCGACTGTCTCTCCAAGCATAGATGTTGTAGTTGGTAACATTAGTATCCTATCTCTTTAGGTTCTTTACATGAGGTGACTATAGAGGGGAAAGTACTCACAGTACCTAAAATCACCATTGGCCAAACTCACTCGGGCTCCATGAAGGGTATACCCACAATTATGTGTGGGAGCTTTCACTAGGGTGTAAGTCAATTAAGTAGGTCATCAACATAACATTTCCACCCACTTATCCAAACCCCTTCTTGTTTTGACTTAATGACATTGGATTTCATCACCAACTAGTGACTTCAAAATAAGAAGGTTTGTTTGCTTGGTTTGATTCCTATAGTTTATTAGTGAATGTTTTTTGTTTCCTCTAGTCGTCCATATATGTCTTTCATTCTTTAATTATCTCAAGCAACATTGGCCTTCGTCGTTCACGTAGGATGCAAGGGATACCCCCGGAAAATCCGTAATATTACCAACCCTTGCCTCCTAACTCACCAAAAGGCTCTCCTGAGGGAGTAGTCAATAATGATGTAGCTTCTCAAGTTGGAAGCACACACTCTTTGGAGGGATTCCATATTTTTTCAGACTCCTTATAATCTTTTTGAATCCATGTCAATCCGTTATTGAGCATTGTACGAAATCAACGTATGCTCTGGATGAACTCATCTAAAGAAATAGTTGTTGACGAACATTTTGAAGCACCTACCAGACTTGACGCGGGATCTGGAGTAGAGAATCCACTTTTTCAAAGTGAATCATTTAGGACCCCAACTCACACTGTTGGAACTTCTAATTTTGGTTCTATCCCTTTGACATTATGTGATTTGTATGGTAACCTAAGAGAAAATCCTGGTCGACCTATGGCATCACAAGTGCCTGAGACGTATGTTACCTATATGGTACCTTTAGACCATTTTACGGGTACTACCAGTAATGTCATCACCATTCCAGACTAGTTGTTGATTGGTTCTCACTCGATCCCTACTCTCTAGATGGCCCATTCTACTATGGTCATGCAAGCCACCACGATTCTGACCGGAAATGTGGTTATCTCCCAATCTCCGATTGGGACACCACTTCTATCTAGACCAAATACATCACATCCTCCTAGGTATAGATCTCTAAATACTTTCGTTCCTATCTTTTCCCAGGTTCCATCCGGAGGTTTTGGACTTTTTGTTCCTCCTAGGTATAATGTTGATGCTGGTTTTGTTCCTTCACCTGCCCAGGTTCTCTCCAGTGGGCCTCATGTTCATCCTTGACCTTCACTTTCAGGATCTAGCCCTAGTGGCTCCAATCTAGTTGGAGGCACCAGTCATTCAGTCATTTCTGGTTTCCAGGTTCCTATTCGAGGTCAACCTCAAGCTAGGGGGAAACCTCAATTTGGGGGTAAACCTCAAGTTGAGACAGAACCTCAACTTGGGGGGCAACCTTAGGTTGGATTCCATAACCCACTTTATGGATAGAACATACCTGTGTTACCATCTCAACCTTGGAATCTTCTGTTCCAAGGAAATATACAACCATTTGGGGGGAAACATCCTCGAGTTAACTCTTTTGTACCCCCTAACCTCGGTCAACCATATCCAGGTTCTTTGAATCCCACCTTGGGTAAGAACATTCAATCTAGTGTTCCTTTCCAAGGAAACCTCTCTAATCAACCCAAACCTATGGGATATATGCCTCCAAATCCTCCACAACCGAATCTGTCAGGACTATCTCCTTATTTGCAGACTTCTTATGGTCCTACTAGTTTCCTTTCTTGTCCACTTTGGATTTACCTAATTTGTCTAGGATTTTGAATGATCATATATTACATTCTCCTTATTGGCCTATCATATTGGCCAAGTTACCATCTGACATTCCTAAATTTGATGGTCGAGTAGGAGAAGATCTGAATAATCATGTTATGATTTTTCATCTATGGTGTTCATCCAACTCCTTGATGGATGACTCCTTCAAATTACGACTTTTCCAACGAACTCTCATGGGTTTGGAAACAAAATGGTACATTGAGTTACTGTGAGGTTTCTTCAATGACTTCAACACCCTAGCCATGGCCTCTCTAACAAATTAACAATTACCAATTCTATACGAGACGAGAATCAAAATTTTGAGTTCTTTCAAGCAATCCTCATCCACTCATATTTATGATCACATCCATGAGTGGAGGAGGAGAAGACATCTAATAAACGTTCCTCTTCCCGATCAACTATTGGTCGAGTGGTTTACCAAATCACTCATTGGACCTATCGCTCATGATGTAGCCATGGGTGGTGTTGTCACTAAAGAGAAGGAGATTAGTTATGCTCAGTATATCGATCTTGTTTATTCGCAAATGGGAACACTTTACAATTTGATCCTTGAAACTCCTCGTCCATACACAAACCATACCCCAAAATCTCCAGTAGCCTCTCATGCTGCTAATGGTGTGATTGGCACGTTTCAAGATGAGACCCAGTCTTCTCATGCCATCCACGCCAATCCTAAATCTAATAATTCTAATGCACAAAATACTCCTACTCCTACTCCTTCCACCGGTAAGACCGTCGAGGTTAACACTATTCAATCCACACCTACCAAAAATAATCCAAATAAAAAGAAAGGTAAGGGTAAGAATAAGGAGGACGAGAATAATAATCCACAATATGATAAAACCAAAATGAAAACCGTTGATGATAAAGATAAACGTAAAGCTTGTTACCCTGCCTTATTTCTGGTAACGATCCTTACATGAAAGATTGTCCAAGACGTCCTAAAATTACTAAGTTCCTCCAAGGGACCCGAAAGCCTTCTACACCTGTTGTTTTGTCACAAACTTTCCCTTCTCAGTAGCAAGCCCAACTAGTCATCCATGACCAAGCTTCTCCTTCTACTTCATCCTATGTCCTAATGTGTACTGGTGATTCTAAAAAGAACGAAGTTACAGTCACAACTTGAGCCAAAGATTACTCTCCATCCAAGGAGAAAATTGATGACATGCCACTTTCGTTGGTTCAACCTTCTCCCCCAACTTCACCTCCCAATGGTCCTCTTCATATTGAAAGACCAGGTCTTGACACATTTCTTCACCCTCCTCCCAAGGGTGTTGTTCAAAATTTTGTGTTCAATCCTCATGCATGTGTTGCACAAAACTATAGTATTGTAGAAGATATTGCACAAGAACCCTCTACGATGTTAGCTCTCTAAGTCCTTCAAATTTTTCCTACTCAACGGAAGGAACTATTAAAGGCCATTGGTGCAATTGATCCCACAGATATTAATGATCCGGATTATTTTCAACACGAAATGAGAGCAGAGATATAACATAGAAATATTTAGAGATATTGCAAGAGAGACAACAATATAACAGAGATATAGTGGAAATATAAAAAGAGTTACAGATATATAGTAATACACGATTTCTATTAATGAAATAAATGTACAGAGACTGTAAAAGTACAGAGTGAAAGACTCGCTAGAATGGTGGTAGCTTATCTCTGAGAAGAGATGTGACGGCTACTCGCATCCGTGAGAATATGGTTACAATGAGGCTCTGGAATCCTTTTTACAATAATCGGGAATGCCAAAAGTCCTAGACATCCAAAAACCTAACCCTAGGAGATGAAGCGCCAAAAGTCATGTGGGCCCCGTTTGGGTAAGTTGGTTCATCAACTTCCCGGGGTCGTAACTTTTGCATACGATCTCCGTTTTAGGCATGTGATAGCTCGTTGGAAAGGTATCGTCGAGGAGATTCATTTTGAGGGATAAATAATTCCTTTAGTTATCATTGAGAACCTCGATCTCAAAAAAACTTCATTTAGGCCCTCAAAATGGCACCGGAAGTTAAAACCTGCTAAAAATAGTAAATTGCCAAAATGGCTAGAAAACTATTTTCAGCCATTTGGAAAAGGTGGGTGGCCACCGATATCCACCTGGATCAATCCTCCCTCCTTAGGAAGCAATGGTCTCCATTGCGTTGAGTTCTCGAGGGAGAGGGAAAAGCTATTGCTGAATATGAATCTTGGTGATCTGCTTGCCTTGCTGGAGAAGTGGCGTTGCTTAGCTTGTTGAAGGCTATCATGAACCTTTGGTTGGAAGGTTTGGACCTTTTTAACCAGTCTCGCTATTTTAGATGAATGTGTGCAGAAGGAATCTTCATGCTTTGCTACAACCTTGTTGACCTGCTTATGTTGGATAGAAGGTGCTTGGGCCGAAGCTGTGGTGGTTGCAGTATCCTTTTGTTCACCCTTTGAACAAATTGTGGAGAAGATGAATTTTGTAGTATGAGATACTACCTTGCAGCACTGTTTAGGTGGGGCAGTAGTTGGAACTACCTCTGGTA
>JZKD02S1056753.1:1660058-1688212 GCA_000966675.3 Picea glauca
GCCAAAAGTCATGTGGGCCCCGTTTGGGTAAGTTGGTGCATCAACTTCCTGGGGTCGTAACTTTTGCATACGATCTTCGTTTTAGGCATGTGATAGCTCGTTGGAAAGGTATCATCGAGGAGATTCATTTTGGGGGCTCAATAATTTCTTTGGCTATCATTAAGAACCTTTATCTCGAAAAACCTTCATTTAGGCCCTCAAAATGGCCCCGGAAGTTAAAACCTACTAAAAATAGTAAATAGCCAAAATGGCCAGAAAACTGTTTTGAGCCATTTGGAAAAGGTGGGTGGCCACTGATATCCACCTGGATCAATTAATATAATAATATTTTACTTGTAATATCATGTTCCAAGTCTTCCTCCTCAGTTAGCATTTCAGATACAAGTTATTGTTGAAAACAAGAATATTTGTAGAATTGTTATTGATGAAGGATCCTAGACTTGCATCATGTTTGTCACTTGTTGGAAAGGCATTGGATCTCCTATCCTCACTGAATCACACAATACACTTAAGGCCTTCAATGGTACAAGATTTAAACCCTACAATGTTCTTCCCTCATTGTCTATTACGTTGGAAGGTAAATCAGTCAATGTTGAGGTTGAGGTCTTTGATGCACCTCTTGATTATAACCTTTTACTTGGCCATAGCTAGATCCATTCCATGCATGTACTTTTACCTACCCTTTTATGTCTGTTAAATTTCCCACAGCAAGGAAATTTCATTACTTTTGACCAACCAAACTTCTTTAATTTTGATTCACGTACTAGCAACGTTCCCTTTATTTCAAAGACACCCCCTGGTTAAGAGAATGTTGGAGTGGGTATTTTGAAAGATTCAACTTTGATGGGTACATTTCAAATCCCACCACCTGATATTCCCCCTCATTTATTTTCCTCTATTAACATGATATCCACCTTTTTTTGTGAAACCCCTGAGTCATATGACCCATGGGTAGTACCTATCCCTGGTGATTTCTTCTGCTATGGCAAGAAAATGCCTTTAAGTCTGGTGGAATCCACTTACCAAGCTATTCGATTGGCAACCCCTTCCTCTCCTTCTCTCTGTAATTCATCTCCCGATCCATTTCATGTGATTTTTCCTATGAACAAGATGATTATGTCAGTCATGTCCATGGAATACACTCCCTGGGATGATGGGCATCATCGCTCCATTCTCTTCCTAGAGCGTGACACCATAGACAGTTACCAACAGATTTCGACTCCATCGACCTTTGTTGTTGTTTCTTCCATTAGTGAGTCAACGCATGATTTTTTGTATGAAGGGAACTTGAGAAACATTTTCCCTACCATTCCCCTCGACATATCTATTAAAACCAGCGTCGTAGAGGTCCACGAGTATAAATCCCTTTTCCAAGAATTCCGCGATATTTTCACTTGGAGTTACAAAGAGATGCCAGATATTGATCTTGATATCATTGTACATGAGATTAAGACATACCCGGACGCTAAACCCGTTCGGTAGAGACTTTGCCCAGTGCATCCACGCTAATATTCTTCTATCAAGATTGAAGTTGAAAAAATCCTTAAAGTTTGCTTTGTTTATCTCGTGGCTTTGACTATAATCAAATTAATATTTTACCCGTGGACCAACACAAGACCGCTTTCAATTTCCCTTGGGGAACCTTTGCTTACCGGAAATTACCCTTTGGTCTCAATAATGTTGGCATGACTTTTCAACATGCTATGTCTTATGCTTTCCATGATATTAAGAACATTTTGCAACCTTATCTTGATGATATACTAGCACATTCCATGAGTCGCCAAGATGACCCGACTCATTTGAGGGCCATTTTTGTATGTTGTCGTTATTACCGTATCCGCTTAAACCCACACAAATGTGTTTTTTGTGTGGACTTAGGGTGACTACTTGGTTTTATTATGTCGATACACTAGATTCGAGTAGACCCTTTGAAGGTTGAGGCTATCCTTAATATACCTCCTCCTTCCACTTTATGCCAGCTCCAAAGTTTGCAAGCGAAGGAAATTTTTTTATGTCGTTTCATCCCAAATTACGCTGAACTCATGAAAGGATTCACTCATATACTTAAGAAAGGTTATGAGTTTGTATGGGACGATACTACAAACAAAGCCTTTGAAGCTTTGAAACTTTCCTTAACCCATACACCGTTATTGTTTCCCCCTGACTATAGTCGAGATTACTTCCTCCACTTACCTGCTTCATACTCTACCATTTCCATGGTCTTAGCCCAAGAGGATGACTTGCATGAAAAACATGTGATATACTATTTGATTCGAAGTCTCACAACCACCGAGACCAAATACCTCCATGTGGAAAAACTGGCCTTGGCATTTGTGCAAGTTGTCCAACATTTTCATCATTATATCCTACTACGCAGAATCACTGTTATTTCCGATTGCAACCCTATGCAACATATCCTCACGTGAAAATTTCTAGGGGGAAAGTAATCCAAATGGATATCGATTCTCCAGGAGTTCGACTTAGAATTTCAATACTCTAATTCTAATAAATCGTTGGTTTTCGCTGAACTAATATGTGACCTTCCCTCCACTGAGATAGAAAATGTGGCAGAGGAAAATGTGGCAGAAAATGTGGTTGTGTATTATTTCACTAAATGGGCCGAGGCGATGCCTACATTTGATAACATTAGGAAAATTGCAGCATTGTTCATATTCAATCATATCATTACTTGATTTGGTATCCCTCAAGGCATCGTTACCGATCACGGTAGCCATTTTAGGAACTTTATGATGTCCGAACTTACCGAAATGTTGGGTCTTCGCCATGAAAACTCAAACCCCTATTACCCATAGGCCAATGGCCAAGTTGAAGCAATCAACAAATTTCTCATTACTATGCTTTGACGGATAATAGGAATTCATAAGACAACCTGGCACACGATGTTGTTCTCTGGATTGTGGGCCTATCAGACATATTTCAAGTCTTCCATGAGATTTACACCTTTCCAGCTATTTTATGGTATCGAGGCTATCTTGTCAATTGAATGTGAAATACCGTCTTTGAAACTGGTCGTTTAACTTCTCCCCAATACCTCTGCTGAAGAAGACCATCTATTGTATTTGATGCAATTAGACGAAACCTATTTCGATGTCACCCTAGTTATTGAAACCCAAAAGAAATGTGTTAAAGCCCAATACGACAAACATGTCAAGCCACGTGTTTTTTATGAGGGTGATCTTGTTCTCCTTTATGAACAGGATCGTGATTTTCTAGGGGCCGGTAAATTCGAGGCCATGTGGTGAGGCCCTTACATTTTCAAACAAGTATTGGAGAAGGGAGCTTATGAGCTAGTCGATTATGATGGAATTCCTTTGAGTGAGCTCCAAAATGGGATTTACTTAAAGAAATACTATGCTTAGGTCATTTTTCGCATGAGTTCTTGTACTTTTAGTTTATCATACTCTTTCTTGTTTTTTTGTTGTTTGGTTTCGACCTTCAGTTTCTTACCTTGCATTGTGCTTAGTTTCTAGATGTTGGTGTCTTCACTACCCTACATTGGCTTTGTTGATGGCGCTAGTTGTAATGCTCAAAACTTAGCATCTGCTGCTTGGGAAATCTATGCACCTATGGATGAATTGATTTATCTACATGGTGTTTTCCTTGGTCGTGCAACTAATAATATCACAAAGTATAGTGCAGGCATCGAATTATTGACCGACGGTGTTTCTCTTGGAATCCATCGTCTTATTGTACGAATCGATTTGTAGCTAGTAGTCCTATAGTTGAGTAACGTCTACTCCATTCGAAGTCCTACGTTATTAAGGGTATATTTATGAATTCTCCTCTTGGAACGTCATTTTGATTACATTTATTATCAACACATTCCTAGATGTCTAAATACATTAACATATGCATTGGCTAATTATGTGTTAGACAAACATTTAAGAAATTTATAAAATCCAATCACAATTTGTATATACAAAAAGTAAGCCAATAGAATCCTCATATATATATATAACGATAAAAGTTTTTACAAAAGGTGTCTTTGTCCGAAGACCAAAATGTCAAAAATGTGAAGCACATGGATTCATATACAAATATAGCATCAAGGATGTTGCTCGCAATAACATGCAACTGCTCGCGCTACTCTACAGAGAAGTCGACCGATGGATGTAGATATACCTACCATATGGCATTGATAATGCCTCGGGATCTCATCAATGGAGGCATATTGGATATCCATTTTCATCCCCTCTAAATTTTTCTCTATAGCCTCATAGTCAGCAGCGGCTAATCCTGCTACCTCGACTCTCTCCCCTCGCCTCTGAATGGGAGATGAACTTGGAGTTCGATGGGGTCCCACATCTGCATCATCAAAGATACTTTTGATTAGTCATCAGGTAGAGAAAATAAAAAAACATTTCATATTTAAAAATTACAAAAACATTATAAAAGAAAAATGTACTTCTTACCTATGTTCCCCCATTAAGAACCTTCAGGAAGAACTAAGTCTAGATCACCTCTCAAGTCTAAGCTGGCATATGCATAGTCATCTACCATAAGCATCTGGGGCCTTAACCAATCGAAGAAAATGTCATTATACCTGACGATAGGACTAGTCACATGATGTGCCATGAGGTCAGACCACCTCTTCATTCTTGGATCATGTGGGGTTGGAATTCCCCACTCTACCTGTAGGCGCAAGTGTGGAATCCTCTACGAGAAGAAGGACACCAAAATCGATCTGTATCTGAATTGTTTCAAGTCACCCATCCTATGCTTGGTCAATTGTTTCTTCATTCTTCTTAGAACCCCATATGATCCAGGTGGATATTTGTGGCCACCCACCTTTTTCAACTGGCTCAAAACAATTTTCTAGCAATTTTGGCAATTTACTATTTTTAGTAGTTTTAACTTCCAGGGCCATTTTGAGGGCCTAAATGAAGTTTTTTTCAGAATCGAGCTTCCCATTGATTTGAAATGGAATTATTGATGCCCCAAAATGAATCTCCTCGGTTATACCTTTCCAAGGAGCTATCATACACCTAAAACGGAGACCATATGCAAAAGTTACGACCTCGGGTAGTTAATGTACTAACTTACCCAAATGGGGCCCACATGACTTTTGGTGCTTCATCTCCTAGTGTTAGGTTTTTGGCATTATTGTTTATTGAAAAAAGGATTTCAGAGCCTCATTTTAATTATCTTCTTGTGAATGAGCGCATCTGTCACATATCTTCTCAAAGATAAGCCACTGCCATTCTAGCAAGCTTGTTTCCGCTGCATTTTACAGTTTCAGCGTATTTCATTATTGAATAGAAAACCAGTTTTACTATATCTTTGTTATTTTGTGTTAAGTACCTGTTAATAATATGTATTCATTTTTTTCTCTCATAAAATCTAGATCATTGGTATCAGATCGGTCTCCTCCTTGTCGTCTTAATGCATGTCCCCAACAAGGTCGGAGTACAAAGAGTTGGGTCTTCAGCTTATTTCTCTTGAGGACAAAAAATATCGCACTCCCAAGGGACCTATCATGGTAGGAGAAAAGAAAGATGATGAGATAGGAGATCCTTTCAAACTGTTGATTGAGGAATCCCTCATGCAACAAAGGAATGAGATGATGGATAGTTTCGTGCAAATCCTTCGGTGGCTACCAACAAGTGACGCATCTTCTTCGAGCGGAGGCGCTGCCCCATTCAAGGTACAAATAAACTTAGATATTCCTATATTTGAAGGTTAGATAGATGTAGATGTTGTAGACAAGTGGTTGAATCTACTAGAAGGGTATTTTTCTGTCCATAACTTTTTGAATAGAGAAAATATTACTTTTGCGCTCCTCAAAGTCGTTCCCCATGTCAAGGATTGGTGGGAAACCTTCTATGAGAAAAAGGAAATAGAGGGACCCTCATTATTTATAGTCACAACCACCTAGGAATCCTTCAGGGATGTTATTAAGGAACAATACTACCCTGTCAGAAGTTATTAAGACTTGTATACCAAATGGACCACACTGTGGAAAGAAAGACACCAAGCAGTGCAAGATTTCACAAATATCTTCCATACCTTGCGCACCAATATGGGTATCAAATATTCAGAGTGACATATGGTGCTCAATTATCGTGGTTCTCTTCATAGATACATCCAAAAAAAAATGGAATTTCTGGACATCTCATCCTTGGGCATGGCCTACCGATATGCCATCAAAATCGAGTAGAAGATCAAACAAAATTCGCGACAATTTGGGCCTGGGAACCCCGCACAACAATATCTAGGAAAGGGCGACCCCAACCCACAGAACAAAGGATAGAGAAAAGATGGATAGTATCAAGACAACCAGTCCATGCTGGAAGAAAAGAAGGACACCAGAAAGATAAAGAAAGATATTGAGAAGTGGTGCGACTTCCATAAGAACCCTTGGCATAACACTCCTGACTGCCGCTCAAAGTAGTCATTGGTGGCTGAAGTGAAAGCCTCTGAATCATATGTGGGTTCTAACTCTGAGATAGAACCAAAAAGGGGAAGATGGATCATTGATGTGGAACCTAGTGCCACTGTTGCTACAACCAAGCTCCAACCTAGTGAACCAGACGAGACAGAAGAAGGAGAGCACCTCTTCCATTCACAGATGTGGGTAAAAGGAAACCTTATGTAGTTCATCATTGATAGTGATAGCCAGAAGAACATCATCTCAACATAGGTCATCAAGCGGTTAACCCTGTTGACAACACCGCACATACAACCCTACACCATTGGATGGCTCCACCAAGGAAGCAATCTCCACGTCAGCCAGCAATGTCGACTATCGTATGACATCAAGCCCTTCAAAGATGAGGTATTGTATGATGTTCCTCCTCTCAAAGTTTATGATGTTCTTATGGGACAACCTTATTTATGGAAACTTTATGTTGTATATGAGTCTAGGCCTCGTAGTGTTATTATTACTTTGAACTGGAAATTGTACAGCATACCCGAGGTAGTCCCACCTAGTGTTATTTCCTTGATCTATGCTAAGCAACGCAGGAAGGTCATCTCTCAAATGGGGAAGTTTGTCTTCTTCATGATTCGCTCTCAGAATAAGCGAAATATCACAACCACATCTAGGATCTCTGCGTCTAACCTCTCCACATAGCAGAAGAAAGTAAATAAGGTCGTGCAAGAATACTCGGATATCTTCTCCTCACCTACTAGGCTACCTCTACATTGTCAGGTCAAGCACCCCATCGATATGATCCCCGGTGCACCACTGCCCAATGTGCCAGTCTATCGTCACTCTCTTTTAGAGAATGAGGATATCAAGAAATAGATCCAAGAACTTCTCCACAAGGGGCACATCCATCCCATTTCATCACCTTGCGGGAGCCCAATCGTGATGGTACAGAAGAAATATGGGACCTAGTGACTCTGTGTTAATTACCAGGCTCTGAATAAAATCACAATCAGAAACTGGTACCCGATTCCCCAAATCGACGACCTCCTTGATCAACTCATGGTGGCCAAATACTTCAATAAGATTTATCTAAAGTTTGGCTACAACTAGGTATTGATAGAACAAACAAATGTATGGAAGACTACCTTCAAGTCAAAGGAAGGCCTTTTTAAATGGTTGGTCATGCCCTTTGGTTTGACAAATGCGCCAACCACTTTCATGAGGTTGATGAACGATATCTTGCAACCATTCACCAATAATTTTGTAGTGGTGTATATGGATGACATTCTCTTTTACAACAATACTTGGGCCGAACACTTGCATCATATTCAGCAGGTTCTGCACACCCTGCGACAACACAAGTTATACGACAACTTGAAAAACTTCTCCTTCAGTATGGAAATGGTCCATTACCTAGGATACATCATTGAACAACATGGCGTACATGTGGATCTAGCCAAGATCCAATTCATCTGTGACTGGCCACCCCCAACCACAGTCACTAAGCTTTGAAGCTTCTTCGGCCTTGCCAATTTCTACCACAGGTTCATGTTTGGAATCTCCCATATTGCATGGGCCCTCATCCAAATAACCAGGGGTGATGGTAAGGAGAAATTTGCATGGGTCCAGTACCAACAACAAGTGTTCGATGATTTGAAGCAGCATGTGTGCTCAGCCCCGATACTTTCACTCCTATACCTACATCAGTCCTTTGAGATCTAGACAGATACTTTAGACTATGTTGTGGGTGTCATTCTCACTCAGCACAGCCACCCTGTGGCCTATCATAGTGAGACACTATCAAATGTTGTCCGTAAGTACCATACTTACGAAAAAGAAATGTACTCCATTGTGCAAGCCTACCGCCAGTGGAGACAATACATTCTTGGGAAGGAGATAGTTATCCACACTGATCTTAAGCCACTATAGTTCATGCAGACACAAGTAAAATTGTAGAATGACTACCATCAAAAGTGGTCCACATAATTGCAACAATTTCACCTCAACATCAAGTATAAAACAGGAAGCACCAATCATGTCATTGATTTCCTCAGCAAACCACCATTCACATCACTCACCATGGTGCTAGCCTCTTGTGTCCATGAGACCTCTAGATGGCCCCAACTCTATGAGACAGACCCGGACTTCGCCAACACCTACCAAATGTTGGGGGCAAATGCATTTGTCGATAATTTCCATCTTCGGGATGGGTTGTTGTGTCGTTTGGGCCATATCTGTGTTCGATCAAGCGAGTGAGTGAAGATGATATGGGAATCCCACTACAGTCAGGTGGTAGGACACTTCGGCATCAAAAATACAATGGCGATGCTAAAGAAACATTTCTACTAGCTGAAACTTTGACAGGAGGTCAGCAAATATATCAGGTCATGCACTGCTTTTATGATTGCCAAACCGACCACTAAGAAATAGGGCCTGTACACTCCTCTTCCTACTCCTGATAGGCCATGGGAATCCATCTCAATGGAATACATGTCGAGCCTCCCATCCACCAAGCAGGCAAACGACTGTATTTTTGTGGTTGTTGATCACTTTTCTAAGATGGCAATTGTGGTTGCCTGCAAAAAGAACATCGCAGTAGAGGCCATTTCCAAGCTCTTCTTTGAATGAGTCTGGGTACATTTTGGAATCCCACAAACCATTGTCTCAGATTGGGACAGTCGATTTCTCAGCACATCTTGGTCGAGCCTCTAGTCACTGCTAGAAACCAAGCTCACCAAATCCACATCCTTCCACCCTTAGAAAGATGGCAAAACTGAGGTCATAAATCAAATGATTTTGCATATCCTTTGCATGTATAATTCACAGCACCCTCACACATGGGATGAGAGCCTTCCTTATGTCCAGCATAGCTACAACTGAGCCCTACATAGCTCAACCAACCAAAAGCCCTTTCAGGTGGGGTTGGGATTCCAACCATTGGGTCCTATAGATATTGCACTTCCCTTTATGGTCACCTCAACCGAATCATCTCTTGCTCCAACTGAAGCTGAAAAATCCACCTGGTTCATTGAGCAGATCCATCACATCCGCAACCAGGTTCAAGATATCCTACATAAGTCCAATGAGAAGTACAAACAGTGCCATGATCTACATCGGGTGCCACATATGTTTTAGGTGGGAAACAAATTTTGGTTTCACTTGCAGAAAGAACACCTTACAAGACCCCATCGAAAGCTTCACCCACTCTGGTATGGGTCATACACCATCACCAAGGCTGTCAGGGATAATTCTTTTTAGATCAACATTCCTCCTTTCCTTGGCCTACACCCAGTGCTCAACATGGATTTCCTTCGCCCTTATTTCCCACCATTATTGGACACCTCAGAAGTAGAAAAATAGTTGACACCAACAGATATCAACCCCGACTGCATAAATAGGAATCTAATGATCATATTGTGGACACATAGATCAAGGAATCGACAGTAAAGGATCCAGCTTTATCGAGTCGTTAAAGCAGGACAGTTCTTGCACCAAGGCAAGTGGCTCACCCAAGGCCAAATTCAGTAGAAATTTCCCCATATCATGGCGGACCTCAAATCAATGGAGACAACTGATTCCTAAGGAGAGAGTATTTATCCAGGTGGATATCAGTGGCCACCCACCATTTCCAACTGGCTCAAAACAGTTTTCTGGCAATTTTGCCAATGAAGGTTTTTTGGGATCGAGCTTCTCAACGATAGTCGAATGAATGGTTGAGCCCCCAAAATAAATATCCTCGATGATACCTTTCCAATAGGCTATCATACGCCTAAAACAGAGATCATATGCAAAAGTTACGACCCTCGAAGGTTAATGTACTAACTTACCTAAACGGGGCCCACATGACTTTTGACGCTTCATCTCGTAGGGTTAGGTTTTTGGATGTCAAGGATTTTTGGCATTGTTGTTTATTGTAAAAATTCCTTCAGAGCCTCATTGTAATTATCTTCTTGTGAATGAGTGTAGCCATCACATCTCTTCTAAAAGATAAGCAACCACCATTCCGGCAAGCTTGTTTCCACTGCATTTTACAGTTTCAGCTTATTTCCTTATTGAATAGAAAACCATTTTTATTGTATCTTTGTTATTTTGTGTTAAGTACCTATTAATATTATGTATTCATTTTGTTCCACTCATAAAATCTATATCAGTGGTATCATATCAGTCTACTCCTTGTCGTCTTAATGCATGTCCCTAACGAGGTTGGAGTACAAAGAGTTGGGTCTTAATTTTGTTTCTCTTGAGGACAAAATCTCTTGGACGCCTAAGAGACCTCTCATGGCAGGGGAAAATAAAGATGATGAGAAAGGATATTGTTTCAAATTTTTGATTGAGGAAGCCTTCATGCAACAAAGGAACGAGATGATGGATAGTTTCACACAAATCCTTCGGCGGCTACCAACATGCGACACATCTTCTTTGAGTGGAGGCGTCGCCCCCTTCAAGGTAACAATAAACTTCGATATTCCTATATTTGAAGGTCAGATAGACACAGATGTTGTAGACAAGTGGTTGAATCTACTAGAAGGGTATTTTTTGTCCATAAGTTTTCGAATAGAGAAAAGATTACTTTTGTGCTTCTCAAAGTCATTCCCCATGTCAAAGATTGGTAGGAAACCTTCTGTGATCAAAAGGAAATAGAGGAACCCTCATTATTTATAGTCATGGCCACCTGGGAATCCTTCATAGATGTTATTAAGGAACAATACTACCATGTTGGAAGTTATGATGACTTGTATACCAAATGGACCACACTACGGAAAAAAAGAGACCAAGCAGTGCCATATTTCACAAATATCTTCCATACCTTGCGCACCAAGCTAGGTATCAAAGATTCGGAGGGACATATGTTTCTCAAGTATCATGGTTCTCTACATAGATACATCCAAACCAAAATGGAATTTCTAGACATATCATCCTTGGTCATGACCTACTGATATGCCATCAAAATCGAGTAGAAGCTCAAACAAAAGACACGACAATTTGGGCCTAGGAACCCCTCACAACAAAAGCGAGGAAAGGGTGGCCCCAACCAACAAAACAAAGGACAGAGAAAATATGGAAAGTATCAGGACAACCAGTCCAAGCCACAAGAAAATAAGGAAACCAGAAAGACAAAGAAAGATACTGGGAAGTGGTGCGACTTCCATAAGAGACCTTGGAATAACACTACTAACTGCCACTCAAAGCAGCCACTGGTGGCCGAAGTGAAAGCCTCTGAATCAGATGCAGGTTCTAACTCTAAGACAAATAGAAAGGGGAATATGGATCATTGATGCAGAACCCAGTGCCACCATTGCTACCACCAAGCTCCATCCTGGTGAACCAGATGAACCAAAAGAAGGAGAGTGCCTCTTCCATTCACAGATGTGGGTAAAATAAAACCTACTGCACTTCATCATTGATAGCGGTAGCTAGAAGAACCTCATCTCAACAGAGGTCATCAAGTGATTGTCCCTGTCAACAAAACCACACCCACAACCCTACACCATTGGATGGCTCCGCCAAGGAAGTGATCTCCCCGTCATACAATAGTGTCGACTATCATACGACATCAAGCCCTTCAAAGATGAGGTATTGTATGATGTTTCTCCTCTCGAAGTTTGTGATGTTCTTTTGTGACAACCTTATTTATGGAAATGTCATGTTGTATATGATTCTAGGCCTTGTATTGTTATTATTACTTTGAACAGGAAATTGTACAGGATACCCGAGGCAGTCCCAACTAGTGCTATTTCCTTGATCGCTGCTAAGAAATGAAGGAATGTCATCTCTTAGATGGGGAAGCTTGTCTTCGTTGTGATTTTCTCTCAGAATAAGAAAAAGATCACAACCAAATCCAGGGTCTTTGCAGTCAAACTCTTCACACAACAGAAGCAAGTAGATAAGGTCATGGAAGAATACTCAGATATCTTCTCCTCACCTACCGGGGTACCTTTTCACTATCAGGTCAAGCACCCCATCAATCTGAACCTTGACGCACCGCTTCCCAATGGGCCAGTATATTGTCGCAATATTTTAGAGAATGAGGAGATCAAGCCATAGATCCAAGAAATTCTCCACAAGGGGCACATCTATCCCAAATCATCACCTTACGGGAGCCCAATCATGCTGGTACAAAAGAAATATGGAACCTGGAAACTCTGCATTGATTATCAGGCTCTGAATAAAATCATAGTTAGAAACCGATACACGATTCCCCAAATCGATGACCTCCTTGATCAACTCACGGGGGCCAAATACTTCAATAAGATTGATCTAAAGTCTGGCTACCACCAGATCCCAATAGAACATACATATGTATGGAAGACCGCCTTCAAGTCAAAGGAAGGCCTTTTTGAATGGTTGGTCATGCCCTTTGGTTTTTCAAATGTGCCAGCCACTTTCATGAGGTTGATGGACGATATCCTGTGACCATTCACCAATAATTTCGTAGTGGTGTATCTAGATGACATTCTCATTTACAACAAGAATTGGGTCCAACAGTTGCATCATATTCAGCAGGTTCTTCATACCCTGGGACAACACAAGCTATATGCCAACTTGGAAAAATGCTCCTTCGGCATGGACAGGGTCCATTACCTGGGCTACATCATTGATTAGCATGGCGTACATGTGGATCTATCCAATATCCAAGTCATCCATGATTGGCTAGCCCCAACAACACTCATTGCACTTCGGAGCTTCTTGGGCCTTGCCAATTTCTACTGTAGGTTCGTTTTGGGATTCTCCCATATTGCATGGGCCCCCAACCAAATAACCAGGGGTGGTGGTAAGGAGAAATTTGCATGGGGTTAGTCCCAACAACAAGCATTCAATGATTTGAAGTAGTTCTTGTGCTCAACCCTAGTACGTTTACTCCCAGACCTACAACAACCCTTTGAGATCGAGACATATGCTTCAGACTATGTTGTGGCCATTGTTCTCACTCAGCACGACCACCCCGTGGCCTATCATAGTGAGACACTATCAGATGTTGTCCATAAGTAACCTACTTACGACAAAGAAATGTAATCCATTGTGAAAGCCTGCCGCCAATGGAGACACTACATTCTTAGGAAGGAGACAGTCATCCACATTGATCATAAGCCACTGTAGTTCATGTAGACACAAGGAAAATTGCAGAATGACCGCTATCAAAAGTGGTCCACATACTTGCAAAAATTCCACCTCACCATCAAGTATAAAACAAGAAGCACCAATCACGTCATTGATTGCCTTAGCAGACCGCCAATCGCGACACTCACCACAGTGCTAGAATCTTGTGGCCATGAGACCTCTCGATGGCCCCAACTCTATGAGACAGACCCAGACTTCGCCACCACCTACCAAATGTTGGGGGAAAATGTAGTTGTCGATAATTTCCATCTTTAGGATGGTTGTTGTGTCATATGGGTCATATTTGTGTTCCATCAAATGAGCGAGTGAATCTGATCCGGGAACTGATTTGTGTTACTTGATCAGTTCACTATCTACTAATACCACTTATTGGGAATTTTGTTTTCGATACATGTAGTCCATAATGTAGTATATTATCATCAGGACATGCATCTATACTTTGATACTCCATTCCAATGTATTTCATAATGGCATGTAAATCTTGATATGTGCGAGGTAAAATATTTGACGAGGGTAATGGAAATTCACCTAACAATCTAAAACATAAAAAATAACTAGTTAATGTAAAGAATAATAATTGTAAATATTGAATTTTTATTTTACACATTAATTAACACTAAAAAACGGGGGGGAAGTCAACCTTTATGTATATGTGATGAAACATATTACATACCTTAGGATCTGTGTCACAATTTTTTTCTAAAAATGATTCGTAACCTTTAAGTTCACCAACGACAATGTAGTGGAGAAAAGATTTGTTCTTGACCCTTTATAAAGTTGTTTATTTTCCTTTTCAAGCAGAGGTTCATCGTAAATACCATCACTATTGTCCCCATGATCCTCATCTGGATGAATGAATAAGTCTTGGATCATTTGATGTGTCCCATCATCTTGAACTTTGTTATTATTGTCAGACAATTGGCTTAGGTTGATGGACAGTTGGTATGTATTGTTGGTTTTCATTGATTTAAACCATTGGAGAGTAATATTTTATATTGATGTCAACCCTTACTGATTGATTTCAACGCTTTGATAAAGTTCGGTAGCGAATTTTGGTAGGACAAAGGTTTGGGTAATGAACCCAATCTTGTTTCATGTATAATGGTATGATTTTTAATATATTTGAAGGTAAGAATATTTTATATGGATAGTACATGTCATTCCATTTCCGGTGGTATGTGGAACCTCACATAACTCCTCACGGTTAGAAATTTATGGCCATGTGAAGTTGGAGAACCCAGGTTTGGGTAATGGAACCAAGTTTGTTTGATCAATAACAGTATGAGTCTTGATATATTTTTAGGTAATAATATTCTATATGGATAGTACATGTCATGCCATTTCTATTGGTATGTGTAACGTCACATAAGTCCTCAGGGTTAGAGAGTTATGGCCATGTGAAGTTGGATAACCCTCATGAGTCGTCTAGAAGCCCCAAAAGGTCAAAGTAGTCAAAGTGGTTTAAGATATTTTTAGAAGGTAAATAATAAAGTGAGGTGATGAGTGTACTATAATTCAAATTGAATAAAAAATAAATTATTTAAATAATAAATTTAATGGAGAAATTACTAGGTTGACAAGTGGTTAGAAGTGGGTTAGCCCTAAAATAAGGAAAGTGATTTAAGATGGTTAGAAGGTAACCCCTTTGAGGTAAAGTGAAGTGATGAGTGTACTATAATTCAAAGTGGGTACAAAATAAATTATTTAAATAATAAATTTAATGGATAAATTACTAATTGGACAAGTGGTTAGAAGTTGGTTAACCCTAAAATAAGAAAAGTGGGTTAAGATGGTTAAAATATAACCCCTTGAGGAAGCTACATGAAAGTATAAATAAGAGGCAAGGCTCTCTCATTTTATATCACACTTGACCATATTGAATATATACAGCTGACTGAGGTAACCAAAGGATATATAATCTGAATTTCAGAGAGAAGGTGAAGTAAAGAAGGCCGAAATTCAAGGGAGGATAAATTATTTTGATGATGCTTTCTAAGGTATGTTATTTATAGGTCATCTCAGCATTTTCAAAATAACGTTTTTTCTAGAGTGGTTCAGACCATGAAATTGATACTCCATTGAAAAAACATATCCAAGTAGTTGTGGTACAAATTTCATCTTGTGGGTCGTTGTATTTTTGGAGTTACACTTCGTGGAAAATAGGGTTTGTGGCTAGTCCTAAAACTAGTCTAAAACAAGTGTTTCGAGTAAAAACGTCATCAATTCTTCATAAAAGATAAAAATTAATTAAGAAAAAAAGTGGTTGTTAGAGTAAATCCTGAAGTATTCTTTGTAAAATTTTCATATCCATACAACAAATATTTCGTGCGGGGCATGCTCTACCATTTCGCTCTCTAGAATAAGCTAGAATTCAACAAGGTATGCCATTTTTTATATAACTCCTTTTTTGAGAGGTTCCAAGTAGTGACACCTGGAGGAATTGCATAAAAAACATTGAAGAACATTGTGTACTATCTTCATATCTTTATTCATTACAGGTACAGAGTTATGATTATTTCAAGTTAGGGTTGTTGACTAATCCAAAACTAGTCATGTGAGACTAAAGTAAAGTTTGATGAAAATGCTAATCTCTTTATGTTAAATTTAAGGAAGGTTTGCAGGTATGTGATCATATACACCAAGTCTATTACAAAGTTACAAATCATATTTGGATGATGAAATTGATGAGGGTTTTTGGTTGAGGTACATGTTCGGTACATGGTTGAGATGAGTAGTTGATGAGTTGGCACATGCATGAGGTGTATAGTTGATGATGTTGGTACATCTTGATGAGTCATAGTTGATGAGTAGTTGATACATGATTGGTACATAGTTTTTACATGGTTGGAGGCACCTGTTAGTAGTATTGTTGACACATGGTTTATGGATGATGTAGCATACTTGTATTGGTATATTATTAGAAGTACTTATTGATCTTGGTGATGATTATGAGTTGTTGTGTTATCCTTAGTTGATGCACATTGTTGGCATAGGGGAAGACCTAGGGTTCAATGCTACAACAGTGCACCAACAAAACCCTAAGTACCAGCCCTTTTGGCAACACCTACGAAGCAAATGAAGTCTCACCCGAGGTAGAGGAAGGGGTGGTTGCAAGACTCAGGTGTTTGCAACCTTATCTGGGACACAAATCTATGATTATATCGCTTATAGAGCACTTAGCATCGATCATTCATCAATATTCAGTCCTTATTATACTTTTCATATAGCACAAAGCATCGCAGTATTCACTTAGATCTAAGGTATCTTGGTACTTAACAACAATAAAATAGATTAGATCTAGTAGATCAGCACTAAGCATATTCATACATATCAGATCTACTATTCATACACATATAATAAGCACAAAGAATAAATATATCCATCTAAATATATCAAAGCACTTAGCAAAAGAAGAGATAAGCATGACAAGTCAAGGCACAAAGAATAACACACAGATTTACGTGGTTCACCCCCACCCTGGGGCTATGTCCACAAACTCTTCTTCTTTATTATCGTCGGCCAATCGGTTACAAGAAAAAAACCATAGAAAACCTTACTTTGCATAGGATAGAAGATCTAGATAGCTCGCTAGATCCTTCTTACTTGCCTTTCAACACAAAGCCTTCTATATCTTCACATAGGGACTTGCACTAATCTCTACAAGTCTATACATAATGCACAAAACTCTCGATCACACAGATCCCTTCTTGGCACTTAGCCTATATCACATAGATATAATACAACCCTCTCTCTACTAGATGCTTAGATGTTTATTTATACATTACAAAAGTGGGCCTAAACGTGGGTAAACCCACGGGCTAACATCCCTTTCCCATTACATATTCCCAAAATCCAAAAAGGGACTCGAAAGTGGGTCGATATCCCTTGATCTCTGCTTCTTCAGGTGCTCCATCTTCGACACGTTGTCGAAGTCCCAAAAATGGTCAAATATGACCAAGTGTTCCCAAAACTTGGTCAAGGGCCAACAGGCCTCCAACAATCACCTATGACTTGTCCCAAGTCACTCTGGTCTAAGAAATTCTTCCTCGAACACCTCGAGCTTGGCTCGAGCTGCTTCGACCTGCTACAATGCTACTGACTCTTGCTCAGTGAACTCCTGAATGAGTGCCTCATTTACTGGTCCTTCTAGGTGTTGTTTTGTTGCACTCACAACTTGTTCAAGTTCTACTCCTTGGATTTCAACTTCAGTGAATAGTTGGCATGCCTTCTCTTGCACTGGTTGAAATCATTGAGAGACTTCCATCACTTTGGTCTGGATCATGCGGATCTATTGCTGGGTTGTGTGTTTCTCATAAAACCTCTTCATCCTTTCAACTAGTGAAAAGGCCTTTAGCTGTGCTTGTAAGTTATCTGTGTGCTTCTTTTCTTCTTGGAGCTGCGACACCAATGCTTATAACTCTAGATTCTCTATAAGGTTTTCATACATTTGATCACTCCTAGAGCTCAGCTTCTTTCACTCCAAGGAAATAGCTTTTATTCTACCAAATGTGCTACGAGCAGTTGCCTCTCTTAGGTCTCTGATTTCTTGAGGAGTCTCAAGCACAGTATGAAGTTCCAGGTCTGTGATGCACTGCTAAAGCTGCTAGATCACTTCTTCAAGTTGTGCCACCTGCTATGGAATTCGTTCTCCAGATCTCACTTCTATGACGACCACAGAGTGAAGTGCTCTATTGACCAATTCCTTTACTTCTAGTTGCTCCGCGATCAACTGCTCCTTGCTCTATTGTAGCTTTGCTTTCTCTTTTTCCCACTGTTCTTGAAGAGACATTTTTCTCATTCGCCAGCACTGCGTTGCTCAACAAGTACTCCCTATACCTGTGTCAAATCCTAGATGGATTGTGGTGTCTCTTCCTGAGCTCGTTGAAGGTGAGCTTCAACTTTATCAGTGATCTGGTGAAATTGGGTTGGTTCATCTCCTGGTTCTACTGTTCCTACTATCAGAGGTGTAGTGGGGAATGGGAGGCTAGACTGGAGTGCCTGCTGTACTCCTTGGAGTTCAACCTAGATATGATTATACATATACTCTTGCTTCACCTCTTACTTCTCTAATACCTCTTGTGAAGCATCGTTCACAGCTGCAATGTTGAAATTAAAATCATCCAATGTGAGGGTAGTATACATCTTGGTTACAGGGGTTCTAGGTTTCTTCTAGGAGGAATATTTCGAAGGCGAAACCTTCCTTTTATTCGATGAGTCCTCTTCATCCCTAGGTGGTGGTACTTCGCCTTTCTATTGCTCAATTTCTACACCTTTGATCTCTTCGCCATCATCCCCTTCATCTGGTAAAATGGATGCAGTCCTCATAGATGTGTTGTCTACATCATCAACCTCTTCAGGCTTATTCATGTTGCTTTGTCTGGGTGTATCCTGTGAATATGTGTGGCTATCTACATCGAAAAACTCCACAGGGTTTCCTGGAATAAGGAGGTCCACCAACCATTCCTTAGTGATTTCCTCTAAGTCTTCCTCTGTTATCTTGTAATATGACTGAAACTGCTACTTGTGCTCATCAACACATGCTGTTATATAAATGAGGTGGCGGTCCGTGTTGAACTTCATTAAGGGCCAAAACCTGTGGAGGGTATTCGGGGTCATCCGAGGCTCGGATTGAATGGATTTTTTCAACTGGTTGTAGTAAGTATGGAAGACGACATTGGATTGCCACTGCTTGTTCATATCATTAGAGTACCACAAGGTACTAAACTTCATGGCCAAAGGTTCGAAGGGCTCGATGTCGGGGAAGTTCGGACCTTACGACATTTCCCATGCAATGAATGTGATTAGGATGAGAATCCATCTAAAGTGGAACTCATGACCTTGGTCTTGCACTTCTTTGCAATCAATATCCAGCTGGTTTACAAGGTACTGTGCCCAATTCATCTGTAGTCCCTCTGCACACTTTCCTACGAGGTCAACTATGAATCCAGTCACTTGGGTGGGCTGGTTCTTGTGAACTATCTTTCCTACGATCAGTTGACATGCGAGGCACACTGTGTCATTTTGGATAGAGGCTACCTTGTAACCTCGCATGCCCTTCTCAAGATCACCATAAGTCTCTTTGATTCTCTATGATAATTCTCGGTCTGAGGTCTTTCCAGGGTAAAACTCCCATGGGTCACGGCCCTGCATGCTCATCCCTGCGATCCGATTGATCAAGGTCGGATCCATAGTGATGCGTCAATTTAGCCATAGGTATCCTCCATGATAGCAAGATAACAACAATCTCATGCATGTTTTTAATTCCTGGTGTCGGCCAAAGTGCGGGATCTTCATCACATTAAGAAGTGTAGAATGTACGAGGTTATGGATCCATGGATGTGGTATAATATTTGAATTCTTTCCTTTAGTCCTGGTCAGATACTTGTGTGACAAGAGCATGTTGTAAGCCTTCCTATCGCCAAGGTTGAAGTCACTGAACTTCAATGTTGCGAGCTTATCCTGGTCGGCTCGAACTACGTGTATCCCTTTTGGGAGGTACATCGTGATCAAAGCATAGTCAAAATCTCTAGGCACACTGTCTCGGTTGATGGCGCCACTTAGAGGGGGTAGGTAAGCTGAAAGAATGTGTAGAATTATCTTAGCGTTCACAATGTCATCTTTGTGCTTCGTTCTTGCCTCTGTCGTGGTTCTGGAAGTTCCTGCTCCGCGAGTAGTCGATGGAGAAGCTTGGACTCCTCCTATTGATGATGCTTGCACACCTGCAAACATCCTTCTTTCTGACATGACTTTCTCAGTCCTGAGATCAGCGAGTACTTCCTTCGTAGATTCTTCAAGTCCGCTAAGCTCTTCGTACATACGCGCTTGGGATAAATTATCGAGTTCAAAATGATCTCAGACACTGCTCAGGAATGAACAAAGAGAGTGTGATGATCACAGTATACACTTGCTAATCTGTGGGCTTCAAATTCTCAGTTGGAAAAGTGTTCTTTGGCCATGGTGCAATGATATGAATAGGCGATATTGGCAATGGTTTACTTTGCAACAGGTATGAGCCTCATTAATTCATGTGTTGTCTATTATGGAGCGGTCTGATGGTCTAGTGATGAGACATCAATGCTTTTCGATCTGTTCAGAGCGAAATTCGAATGGGTATAATGGCCTCCAACGACTATATTGCTTCGCCATGGAAAATTGGCCTATGTCATTGTTCTAATATCTCGATGAAGTTCAAATTATGCAAGTTTTTCTTCTGCGAGGCTCCCTCTGGAATCTTATGTAAATTTTCAATCTTAGCCTTCTTCTTTCTCAACTTTCTAGCCTTCTTCCCCATGAGCTTCGTCTCGATGGTTCTTTTCCCATTCTAATTCTTATTTTCTTTGGACATAGTCACTTCGCACTGCTGAGATTCTCT
The DNA here is from genome assembly GCA_000966675.3 of Picea glauca. Taxonomy (NCBI): domain Eukaryota; kingdom Viridiplantae; phylum Streptophyta; class Pinopsida; order Pinales; family Pinaceae; genus Picea; species Picea glauca. The sequence goes on from JZKD02S1056753.1 coordinate 1,680,941, forward strand.
CCTAATATTCAGGGCCAATACTTCTTCTATATCTGAGACAGATACTTCAATCTTCTATGAGTCCTCTAATGTTCTTGCAGCTTTGACATCTGGGCTTCTAGTGTCAAATAGTTTCGATTTGTTCTCCTACTATTCAATCAATTGTGTGATCCTTCTGGTCATGAAATCTTTTAAGTCTTGTCTCTACTATTGTAAAACCTTTTCTTCTTCTTCCTTCTTTCTGGCTTGATTTCTTTCAATCCAAGGTTTTCCAAGTAACATAGTAAATAGGGAACTATCCTCAATAAACTTGATAATATCAAAATCTTCTTCTGTCGAATTTCCATTAGCATTCATAGATATTTGAGTGAGCCTTCCACATAGGTTTACCGGTTTTCCTCTGAATAGTCCTATTCCTCCTAATGAAGGGGTCATATCAGGCTTCCCTATAGCTTCCCAAGTTTTTTCTGGCATAATGTTCACTAGTGTTTCTTCATCAAGAACAAAGTCAATGTCGAAGTCTCCTATTCTTGCTTCAATGCATTCTTTTTCTTTAAATATCTCTGGTAGCCTAACATGTCGATGATCATTCAAGGTGTCTTTCATCTGCAGCAATACCTTCTCTGATTCTTGTTGGGGTTCTACTATTTTTGGATCTTCCTTAGGGTTTTCTTCTTTCAGATTCATTCTTTCAAGCTTAGCAATCATTCTATTGCAATCGAACACTTCATGGTCCAAATATTTGCAACAAAGACAACTAGATCTTCCACCAGGGCATTCCTTAGCAAGATGTCCCGGTCTTCTGCAACTGTAACATAGGGTTAATTCTCTCTTCCTATTAAATGATCCCCAACTTCTTCTATACTGTGCACTAGGATCATGGTGGCTAGTCTGCAAAAAATTATTTCTAGGATCCTGCACTCATTTGTTAGTCCAAACATTATTTCTATGCATAGGTATAACATATCTATCATTGTGCTTATCATATCTATTCATATCAAGATTTATTTCATCTATCAAAGCCCTAGTTTTCAATCTAGGACAAAATATATCAAACATACCTAGATCCATACTCTAGAAAAAACAAATTCACTTATTTTACTTCTATAGATAACAAAGCTTCCAGATCTAAGACCCTTTAACTATTATTGCCTTTATTAGAGCACAGAGTTTACATATCTTACCTCTTTTCTGCAGATCTGACCTCTTTTCTTAAGAAACTTCCACTTTTAACTTTATTAGAGCACAAAGCGTTCAAATCTTGCTTCTTTTCTTCAGATATTTCCTTCCTTTCTTTAGCACAAATCTTTTCAAATCAAGTGGAATACTGCACACTAGGGAATAGAGCTTCCACAGGTTCAGGACAAATCTTTTCACAAAGATTCATCTTCCTCAATTCCTAGCAATCACAGTTTCAGGTCCCGATAACGGAACCATTTGTTGGCACAGGGGCAGACCCAGGGTTCAACGCTACAATAGCGCAACAAAAAAACCCTAACTACCGGCCCTTTCAGAAACACCTGTGAAGCAGATGAAGTCTCACCCGAGGTAGAGGCAGGGGTGGTTGCAAGACTCAAGTGTCTACAACCTTAGCTAGGATATAGATCTGTGATTATATCTCTTATATAGCACTTAGCATTGATCATTCATCAATATTCAGTCCTTATTATACTTCGTAGATAGCACAGAGCATCACAATATTCACTTAGATCTAAGGTATATTAGTACTTAGCAACAAAAAAACAGATTAGATCTAGTAGATCAGCACTAAGAATCTTCATACATATTAGATCTACTATTCATACACATCTAATAAGCACAAAGCATAAATATATCCATCTAAATATATCAAAGCACTTAGCAAAAGAAAAGATAAGCATGACAATTCAAGGCACAAAGCATAACACATAGATTTACATGGTTCACCCCCACCTCGGGGCTATGTCCACCAATTCTTCTTCTTTATTATCGTCGGTCGATCGGTTACAAGCACAAAACCGTAGAAACCCTTACTTCTCATAGGATAGAGGATCTGCGCAACCCGCTAGATCCTTCTTCCTCACCTTTCAGCACAAAGCCTTCTATATATTCATATAGGGACTTGCACTAAGATCTGCAAGTCTATACAGAATGCACAAAACTCTTGAACACACAGATCCCTTCTTGGCACTTATCCTATACCACATAGATACAATACAAACCTCTCTGTACTAGATGCTTAGATGTTTATTTATACATTACAAAAGTGGGCCTAAACGTGGGTAAACCCACGGGCCGACATCCCTTTCCCATTACATATTCCCAAACCCCAAAAAGGGACCCAAAATTGGGCCGAGATCCCTTGATCTTTGCTTCATCTAGCGCTCCATCTTCGACAAGCTGTCGAAGTCCAAAAAATGGTCAAATATGACCAAGTGTTCCCAAAACTTGGTCAAGGGCCAACACACATCTTTGAGAGTTCTCTTGGTGATTGATCTTGGTGAGCATATCTGATTTGGTTGATAATTTTGATGAGACAGGTTGTTGTGATAGGTTGTTTGGACAGGTTGTTGTGACGGGTTCATTTTACAGATTTGGTTCATGGTTGATGCACTTGTTCATGGTATAGGTTGGTGCATGGTTGATGCAAATGTTTATGGTATAGGTTGATGCATGTTTTATGCATGGTTCAGGTTATTGGTACAGGTTGTTTGGTGCAGGTTGATTGGTACAGGTTCACAATAGTATATCTTATAGTGATAGTGTGATAGTGGTTCCATCATTCTACTTATACATCAGTGTGGTTGGACAAGGTAAGGACAGGTGGTTGTAGCCACTTTTTGGTTGTAGCCGGAGAACATAAGGGGTTGTAGCCTCCTTCTGGTTGTAGCCAGAGAATTGGGGAGTTGGAGCTTCCCTTAGGTTGTAGCCTTAGAAACTAGGGGGTTAGATCCTCCTTCCAGTTGCAGCTGGAAAACAAAGGAAGTTGGTGCTTCCAATGAATTTAATTCTTAAATACATATAAGAAAAAACATTACGTGGTTCTTTCTCTCTTTGGGTTTCCATGTAAAAACACTGGTGTAATGTGTATGTGTATGATTTCTCATTTGTTCATTGTTTATTTACTATGGAACTATTGGATGATAATGATACATTGATATAACACTTGCAAATTATGGTACATTGAATTTATCTATTACTGATTCACCCCCCCTCTGATTAATCCAACAATTTGTATCAGAGTGGGTCCCTTTAGGAAACAGTTTAACAACTAGAAGTAGATCATGGATTATTCTGAGAATGGAGTACCAATGTTTAATTGTCAGAATGGTTTAAAATATGAGATGTGGAGCATAAGGATGAAATTATTTTTAAAGGAACAGGGACATTATATTGGCTATCATTTGTTACAGGATATGATAGTTCAAAAAGGGCAAAGACTGCAGCGAAGAAGGAATTGAAGAAGAATAAAAAAATAGCAATGGATTTCAACTGGGAAGGATTACCTTATCCGGTAAGGGAAAAGGTTGGTAATTTTTTATCAGCCAAATAACTTTGGGATAAGTTACATAATGTATATTCTTCACCCATCACATAATCAAAAAATTCCAAAGAATATGCAGGTACATAACAAGAATAAAGATGCTCATCATGTCAGATAGTTTCATAAGAGGAAGAGTATGAAGACATAGAAGTTGATTATAGAGAACAAATGATTAGTCCAATTGAATATCTAAATAAATAAAGAGAAGAAGAAAATTCATCCAAGAAAGAATTGATGAAGCAAAAGGAAAGTGCTCAAGGTTCTGAAAAATCTCAGCGGGTCATCAAGAATTTAAGAACTCGGCTAGAAGAGGCCAGAATAATTGAAGAAACTCTAGAATATCAAAAAAAATGTTTAGAAGCCAACATAGTAGCACAAAAGGAAGAAGCAAGAAAGAGATAAAATATATTGATGGATAGTCTCAAGGAAAGAAACAATGACTTAAACCAACTTGAGGAAGAGTTTGATCAAGAAGAGAGAAGACTAGAAGAAGAAATAATTACATTGAAAATCCAACTTGAAGAAGCAAAGAGAACAAAAGAGGTCATGAAGTCTCAGATAATGAAGAAAGAAGAAGAGGTTGATAATTTTTAAGAAGAAGTTGTCACACTAAGAGTCAAAATCATCAAGCTCAACAAGAACATTGAAGAGACAGAAACATCCACATCAGTAGTATAAAATGAAGAGAAGCATTCTACGTTGCTAGAAAAGAAGAATGAAAAAAATAGAAAGAGTTATGCAGAAGTACTCAAAGGAAGGAATCATGGTCAAACAAAATCTAATCAAACAAATAAAGATACATCTTCAATAACACCATCCATGTTCAAGCCACAAAGAAGCTTCAATCATGTTCATGATCTGTCAAGGCATAAATTCAAAAGGACTACACCACAAAGAAGATCATTCACTCCGAGGTGTAGAAATTTATTTTATGGTCACTGTTTTTATTGTACTAACTTTGGACATAAGGTTGCAGATTGCAGGGATTATAAAATAAATTTTCAAGCAATAAATGCTTATGTGGCCCCACGTAACATTGAATGTTACAAATGTCATAACTATGGACACATAGCTAGTGATTGTAGAAGAATGATCAATACTTCCATGAAAGAGAACACTGATATCAGATGTAAGAAAGTGTGGATAAGAAAACATGAACAAAATGTAAACAAAGACCAGGTCCCAGAGATCGCAAGATTGGAAATAAAACAAGATGAAGAAAATTCTACAGAGAAAAAGAAATATGTCAGATACAGAAAGGTTTAGAAAATAATTAAAATAAAAGAAGGATGGGAAAATAAGGAACAGGTTCAAGAGATTGTACTTTCAGGAATTGTAGTGAAAGATGAATCCACAGACATAAATAAAAAAGTCAAAGCTCAAAGAGATGATGAATACACCAATGAAGATGATGATGAATCTACCAATGAAGATGATAATGAATACACATTAGAGCAGGAATTGTCCTGAGCCATCTGGCTTAAAGACTCCTGGGTAATATGAATATTAGACAGGGGGAGTCTATGCGATAGATGTGACAGACCAAAGAACTATCCTTTGATCAGCTTGCATAGTTTGAGAAGAAAGATACAGAGTAGTCAATTATCAGAAGTACATATTGATATATTAATCAAGACTTCATGATAGTATAGTGATAAATGGGTCAGCATTGTGGACAATTGCGCAAGTAGAGTCTTGGATAGTATGGACAGAGATGGATTCGTAATAATACTTAGCATGTTTGAACATATATATGACAATTGACGAGAGCATGGATTCATAGATTGGTTTAGAGAGTGGTTCAGAGACAAAGGAACATTATCATAATGAATGATAATTACATAGGAAATGGCTCGAACAATGCTAATGGATTCCAAATTGACAGATATTTTTTGGACACATGCAGTGCATACAACAATTCACATTCAAAACATAGTAATGATTAGAAGCAAAAATAATAAAAACTCCCTACGAACTATGGAAAGGAATCGTAGACAACAACCTCTACATTAATATATGTCAAAGCAACCAAGGAATTTTTATTTCTCAAACTAAGTATATCATAGAAATGCTAAAGAGGTTCAGAATGGAATATTGCAAACTAGTTACCACTCCTATACAAACCAATTGCAAGTTGAGCAAAGATGACGATTCAAAGTCTACATACCAGAGGCAATATAGGTCAATGATTGGTAGCTTACTATATGTGACATTATCCAGACCAGATGTAATGCAGGCAGTTGGACAGGTGGTACGATTTCAAGAAGCACCAAAGGAATCACATGTATTAGCAGTGAAGAGGATTTTAGATATCTCAAAGGAACATAATAGTTTGGATTATGGTATCCAAAAGGAAAGGATCTATCACTTATTGCTTACACATATGCAGATTGGGCAGGTTGCATTTATGACCGATGAAGCACCAGTGGAGCAGTGTTCTAATTGGGCGAGTGTTTAGTATCATGGTTAAGCAAGAAACAATCATCAATATCCTTATCTACAGCCGAGGCAGAGTATTTTGCAGCAGCAACATGTTGTACACAGGTTTTATGGATGAAACAAACTCTGACAGATATACAGGTTGAGTATGATGAGCCCATTCCAATCTATTGTGATAATACAAGTGCCATCAGTATCTCAAATAACCCAGTGATGCACTCCAAGACGAAGCACATTCCAATCAAGTATCACTTTCAATGGGAACATGTTGCAGAGAAGAACATCAAAGTTGAATATGTGGGCACAAAATAACAAGTGGCAAACATCTTTACAAAACCTCTTCTACGAGAAGTCTTTGAGTATATTTTCTAGAGACTAGGAGTAATTTCTAATTCAAAATGAATTCTTTTGAATTATTATCTTATATGTCTTAGATGTACATGAGGAATCACCATAGTTAGAAAAATTTAGGTTGGGAGATCAGTTTCAGGAAGAGTTATGTTAGCAGGAGCAACCCCAGATGGAAAGATACATTTTCCATTGATGACAAAGGGAGAGATATTTATCAGATGCAAAGGTAAATTCTTGGAGAGAGAGAATAGAGGCATGTCTCCAAGGGGAGCAATTGTCACAAGGGAAGAATGAGTGATATGACTTCAGAGTGGTACCCTTTGTCAAAGGGGGATATATTATTCATATGAAGGGAGAGAGAGTAATCAGAGGCTTATAAACACAAAAACAAATCAAAGGCATGTAGACATTAGGAGCATACCCATGGAGAGTTCATTCAGGTGGAGCATCCCCAAAGGGAGATACACTTTTCCATTGATGTCAAAGGGGGAGTAATAGAAACATTGATGAGGAGTATAAGCATGAATGTTATCATGACTAAGTGTTGCCATCAATGTTCGTTTTTACATCAATGCCAAAGGGGGAGATTGTCATACAATTGGCTTAGGTTGATGGACAGTTGGTATGGATTGTTGGTTTTCATTGATATGAACCCGGGTTTGGGTAATGGACCCAAGTTTGTTTGATGGATAATGGTATGAGTTTTGATATATTTTCAGGTAATATTATTCTATATGGATAGTAAATGTCATGGCATTTACAGTGGTATGTGGAACGTCACATAAATCCTCACGATTAGAGAGTTATGGATATGTGAAGTTGGAGAACCCTCATGAGTCATCTAGAAGCCCCAAAAGGTCAAAGCAGTCAAAGTGGTTTAAGAGATTTTTAGAAGGTAAATAATAAATTGAAGTGATGAGTGTACTATAATTCAAAGTGAATACAAAATAAATTATTTAAATAATAAAGTTAATGGAGAA
>JZKD02S1056753.1:1719956-1740424 GCA_000966675.3 Picea glauca
GAAAATAGCAAGCTTAGAAACACAAACATAATACTAAAAGGTGAATTGAGTAGTTGTGAAGAAGAGAATTACAAGCTTGAAAATACCATTAATAGCTTGAAGAAACAATTAGAAGATTATGATAAATTGAAAGAAGAATTGGATCACACAAAAGGGGAGCTACTATTGACAACAAAAAAGTTGAATAAGTTCAAAAAAAGCACTGAAAAATTAGATGATATCCTTAGCAATCAAAGATCTCCAAATGACAAGACAGGACTAGGATAAAATGACATTTTGAACACAACAAAACAAGAAAAGGAAGATGAAAATGATGAAACCAACACTCCAGAACAATTTGAACAACAAGACAGAAGACTAAAATTCAGAAGGAATGAGACATCAAGAAGATCCTCTCCCATCAGCTATGAAATAAATAATTATGAAGGAAACTACAGAAAAATAGATCGTGAAACCATATGGACCACACCACAAATAATATCACTTACTCCCAGGTATCAAAATTTATTTCTTGGACATTGTTATACTAGTGGAAATTTTGGACACAAGGCAATCAATTGTAGAATCAATGAAAGGAATAACTATGCAAGCTACATGAATGGTGAAAATAGTAGATATGGAAATGTTCGTAGACCTATCAACAGAAATTATAATCCATTTGACCCATTAATGGATCAAAATATTGTATGTTACAAGTGCAATAATCTTGGTCATAAAGCACGAGATTGTAGAGAGATGAAGGAAGATAATCATATGCCAAATGTCTATATACCAACTAGAACATGGAAACAAAGAGAAATTCTACAAAATGAAAACTGTCAAATAACATTGGTCGCTAAAGAATGCAAAGAAGAAGATGAATGGTTCATGGACAATGGGTACTCATCTCATATGACCGGAGATCAAAGCAAATTTGTCAGCTTGAAGAAAAAGGGTGGAAATGTTGCATTTGGAGATGACTCATCTACTAAACTACTTGGAAAAGGAATTGTAAAGCTTGGAAGTGAAAATGTAAAAGCAGGAAAAGTCATATTGGTTGAATATCTGAAGCATAATCTCCTCAGTGTTAGTAAAATATGTGATCAAGGATACACTCTTACATTTGACTCCCAAAAATTTTAAATCAGAGAAAATAACTCAGGAAGATTGGTTGCAACTGCAACAATAATACCAAACAACATATACATCTTAGACATGAACAAGAGAGAGAATATAGAAGCCACAGAAAAGGATTCCAAGGAATAAAAACTCTCAAAGACCAAAAATAAGAATGAAGTATTATTGAGTGCCACATGTTCAGGGGGAGCAGCCCCAAAGAAGAGAGTTACGTTTTGCCATTAAAATCAGGGGGAGAAGCCCTACCCTTTGCCATTGATGTCAAAAGGGGAGAGAAATTGGGATCATGATGATAGGGGGAGAATGAGTGTTTCCATAAATGAGAAAGGGGGAGATTGTTGGAAGATTGGTTGTTGTCATTGATGTCAACCCTAGTCATGGGTTTCGGACCGCAAGATTTATGAAGGTATTTGGACATGAAGGACAATGCACATATAGATACGACACCAATGGATGGATAGTATACATCATGCTGTTTTTGGTGGTATGTGGTGTGTCACATGGATCCTCATGGTTGAGGAGAAATGAATTTTTGAATATGACAAAGTGAATTGAAGAAGGAAGTACATGTAGGCCCTGAATATAATTAAAGAAAAGAATATCAAAATAAGAAAGTGTCAGGTCGGCCCTTATGTTAAAAGGAAGTGAAATAAATGGTATAAATACACGTCATTATACATTTATTTGATACACAAGTCAAATTTCAGAGGAAATCAGAAGTAAAGAAGGTCGGATCTCAAGGGAGGATGAAGTCTTTTGGTGATGTGCTCTAAGGTATGTTATTTTCAGGTCATCTTACCATTTTCGCTATAAATTTTTTTCTATAACGATTAATATGGTGAAATTGATATGGTATTGAGAAGACATATCAATGTACCTGTGGTAAAAGTTTCATCTCTTGATTTTCTATAATTATGGAGATACACTATGTGGAAGATAGGGTTTTTGACCAGTCATAAAGCTAGTCAATAAATAGGTGTTTCAGGTAAAACAGTCATAACTTCTTCATAGAGAATCCAAATGAAGTGGGAAAATTTTAGTTGGAAATAGTACGGACTGTAGTTTCTTGTGTGAGAGTTTCATAATCGGATGTTAAATATTGAGTGCAGGGAATTTTGTACAAGTTCGCTCTCCTGAATAAACCAGAATTGAATAAAGTCTAACATTATTTCTATAACTTCCTTTTGGGGAGGATTCAAAGAGTGAAACTTGGAGGAGCTTCAGAGAATACATTTTTTGATATTATCTATAGGATCAGAGTATTCCAAGAATTGAAGAATTACAAAAGTTGAAGAAGTCTCAGGAAGCATTATCAGGATCTATGTGATGGTTGGTTGATGGTGATGATTTAATGTAAAGTTTTATTATCTCTAATATATTCTTGGGTGGAAGGAAGGGGAAAGGATGGAGAGGTCAAACCTCTCTTGATATTGGAGGATTTTATCTTCTTCTTGGAGGTTTATCCCTCCCTTTATATTTGGAAGCTGTAGCTACCTTTGAAAGTCATTAATTCCCTTGACCAATAACTATTGATTATTTCTCATATATTGTGCATGGTGTATTGTGGTGTATTGATGTAACCCTTATACTATTTTTCATTGATAATTGGATATAATTGAATGGTTTAAGTATAAGTTGAAAAAGTTTTTAAATTCTACTTGATACTAATTCACCCCCCTCTCAATATCTACACAAGCATCTCTCATTTTATATCACACTTGAGAATATTGAAAATATATAGGTGAATGGGGTAACCAAAGGATATATAAGCCTAATTTCAGAGAGAAGGTGAAGTAAAGAAGGCAGCAATTCAAGGGAGGATAAATTCTTTTGAGGATGCTTTCTAAGGTATGTTATTTACAGGTAATCTCACCATTTTTGCAATAACATTTTTTTCTAGAGTGATTCAGACCGTGAAATTGATAGAACATTGAGAAAACATATCCAAGTATCTGTGGTACGAATTTCAGCTTGTGGGTCATTGTATTTTTGGAGTTACACTCCTTGGAAAATAGGATTTGTGGATAGTCCTGAAACTAGTCTAAAACAGGTGTTTCAGGTAAAAACGTCATAACGTCTTCATATAAGATCCAAATAAGTAAGGAAAAAAATGTTGGTTAGATTACAGTCTGTATTATTCTGTGTAAATTTTTCATATCCATATAACAAATATTTCATGCGAGGCACACTCTACAAGTTCGCTCTCTAGAATAAGCCATAATTCAACAAGGTATGTCATTTTTTCTATAACTCCTTTTCTGAGAGGTTTCAAGTAGTGACACCTGGAGGAATTACATAAAAAACACTAAAGAACATTGTGTACTATCTTCATATATTTATTCATAACAGGTACATAGTTATGATTATTTCAAGTTAGGGTTGTTGACTAATCCAAAACTAGTCATGTGAGACTAAAGTAAATTTTGATGAAAATGCTAGTCTCTTGTTGTTAAATTTAAGGAAGGTTTGCAGGTATGTGATCATATACACCAGGTCTATTACAAAGTTAAAAATCATATTTGGATGATGAAATTTATGAGAGACTTTGGTTGAGGTACATGTTGGTTACATGGTTGAGACAAGTAGTTGATGAGTTGCAACATACATGAGGTGTATAGTTGATGATGTTGGTACATATTGATGAGTCATAGTTGATGAGTAGTTGATACATGATTGGTACATACTTTGCACATGGTTGGAGGAACTTGTTAGTAGTATTGTTGACACATGGTTTATGGATGATGTAGCACACTTGTATTGGTATATTATTAGAAGCACATATTGATCTTAGTGATGATTATGAGTTGTTTTGTTATGCTTAGTTGATGCACTTCTTTGAGAGTTGTCTTTGTTATTGATATTGGTGAGTAGATCTGATTTGGTTGATAAGTTTGATGAGACAAGTTGTTGTGATAGGTTGTTGTGACATGTTATTTGTACATGTTTGGTGCATGGTTGATGCACTTGTTCATGGTACAGGTTGTTTGGTATAGGTTGGTGCATGGTTGATGCACTTGTTTATGGTACAAGTTGATTACAGGTTGAGGTACAGGTTAATGCATGGTTCAGGTTATTAGTACAGGTTGTTTGGTGTAGGTTGATTGATATAGGTTCACAACAATATATCTCGCAGTGATAGTGTGACAGTGGTTCCATCATTCAACTTATACGTCAGGGCGGTTGGATAGGGAAATGATAGGTGGTTGTAGTCGGAGAACATAGGGGGTTGTATCCTCCTTCTGGTTGTAGCTATATAATTGGGGAGTTGGAGCTTCCCTTAGGTTGTAGCCTGAGAAACTAGGGGGTTGGAGCCTCCTTCCAATTGCAGCTAGAAAAAAAAGGAAGTTGGTGCTTCCAATGAATGTAATTCTTAAAGACATATAAGAAAAATCATTCTATGGTTTTCTCCCGCTTTGGGTTTCCATGTAAAAACATTGGTGTACTGTGTATGTCTATGATTGCTCACTTGATCATTGTTTATTTACTCTACAACTATTGGATGATAATGATACATTGATATAACACTTGCACATTGTGGTTAAAAAGGATTGAATTTCTCTATTACTAATTCACCCCCCCTCTCGGTAATCCAACAATTGGTATCAAAGGGGGTTCCTTCATGAAACAATTTAACCACTAGAAGGAGATCATGGATTATTCTAAGAATGGAGTACCAATGTTTAGTGGTCATAACGGTTTAAAATATGAGATGTGGATCATAAGAACAAAATTATTTTTACAAGAACAGGGACATTATATTTGGCTATCAATTGTTACAGGATATGATAGTTCAAAAAGAGAAAAGACTGCATCCAAGAAGGAATTGAAGAAGAATAAAAAAATAGCAACGGATTTCATCTAGGAAGGATTACCTAATCCATTCAGAGAAAAGGTTGGTAAATGTTCATCGTCCAAAGAACTTTGGGATAAGTTACATAATGCATATTATTCACCCATCATAGAATCAGAAAATGATAAAGAAGATTCAAGTATAGAATAAGAAGAAAGGTGCTCATCGTGTTAGACAGATTCAAAAGAGGAAGAGTATGAAGAAGAAGAAGTTGATTACAGAGAACAATTGATCAGTGAAATTGAATATCTAAAGAAATAAAGACAAGAAAACAAGTCATCCAAGAAAGAATTGATGAAGAAAAAGGAAAGTGTTCAAGGTTCCAAAAAAGCTCAGTAGGTCAACAAGAATTTAAGAACTCGGCTAGAAGAGGCTAGAAGAATTGTGGAAACTCTAGAATATCAAAAGAAATTTTTAGAAGCCAACATAGAAACACAAAAGGAAGAAGCAGAGAATAGAGAAAAGATATTGATGGATCATCTCAAGGAAATAACCAATGACTTAAACCAACTTGAGGAAGAGTTTGGTCAACAAGAGAGAAGACTGGAAGAAGAAATAATTACATTGAAAATCCAACATGAAGAAGAAAAGAGAATAGAATAGGTCATGAAGTCTCAGATAATGAAGAAAGAAGAAGAGGTTGAGAATCTTGAAGAAGAATTTGTCACACTAAGAGTCAAAATCGTCAAGCTCAACAAGAATGTTGAAGAGACAGAAACATCCACATCAGTTGTAGAAAATGAAGAGAAGCACTCTACGTTGCTAGAAAAGAAGAACGAAGAAAATAGAAAGAGTTATGCAGAAGTATTCAAAAGAAGGAATCATGGTCAACCAAAATATAACAAAACTAATAAAGATACATCTTCAAGAATACCATCCATTTTCAAGCTGCAAAGAAGATTCAATCATGATCATGATCGGTCAATGCAGAAATTCGGAAGGACTACACCACAAAGATGATCATTCACTCTCAGGTATGCAAATTTATTTTGTGGTCATTTTTTTTACTGCACTAATGTTGGACATAAGGTTTCATATTGCAGGGATTATAAAAGAAATGTTCAAGCAAGAAATGCCTATGTGGCCCCATGTAACATTGAATGTTACAAATGTCATAACTATGGACACATAGCTAGTGATTGTAGAAGGGATATCGATACTTCCATGAAAGATAACACTGATATTAGATGTAAGAAAGTGTGGATAAGAAAACATGAAGAGCAGGTGAACAAAGACTAGGTCCCAGAGATTGCAAGATTGGCAATAAAACGAGATGAAGAAAGTTATACAAAGAAAAATAAAGATGTCAGATACAAAAAGGTTTGGAAAATAACTGAAAGAAAAGAAGGACAAGTAAATAAGGAACATGTTCAAGAGATTGTACTTTCAGGAATTGTAGTGAAAGATGAATCCACAGACAAAAAGAAAGAATTCAAAGCTCATAGAGATGATGAATCTACCAATGAAGATGATGATGAATACATATCCGAGCAGGAATTGTTCTAATCCATCTGACTTAGAGACTCTGAGGTAATATGAATATTAGACAGGGGGAGTCTATGCAATAGTTGTAATAGACCAAAGAACCATCCTTCGAGCATCTTGAAGAGTTTGAGAAGATAGATCCAGAGAAGTCAGTTAGCAAAAGTACAACTTGATAGATTAATCAAGACTTCATGATAGTATAGTGATAAATGGGTCAGCATTATGGACAATTGCGCAAGTAGAGTCTTGGATAGTATGGACAAAGATGGATTCGTAATAATACTTAGTAGGTTTGGACAGATATGTGACAGTGGACAAGAGCATGGATTCATAGATTGGTTTAGAGAGTGGTTCAGAGACAAAGGAACATTATCATAATGGATGATATTACATTGGAAATGGCTTGAACAATGCTAATGCATTCCAAATTGACAGATGTTTCTTGGACACATGTAGTGAATACAATAGTTCACATCCAAAACAGAGCAATGCTTAGAAACAAAAATGACAAAACTCTCTACGAACTATGGAAAGGAAGTGCAGAAAACAACCTCTACATCAAGATATGTCAAAGAAACCAAGGAATTTTTATTTTTCAAACTAAGTATATCAGATAAATGCTAAATAGGTTCAGAATGGAAGATTGCAAACTAGTTACCACTCCTATACAAACCAGTTTCAAGTTGAGAAAATATGATAGTTCAAAGTCTATAGACCAGAGGAAATACAGGTCAATGATTGGTAGCTTACTATATGTGACATCATCCAGAGTAGATGTAATGCAAGTAGTTGAACAAGTGGCATGATTTCAATAAGCACCAAAGGAATCACATTTATTAACAGTGAAGAGGATTTTTATATATATCAAAGGAACAAAAGATCTTGGATTATGGTATCCAAAAGGAAAGGATCTATCACTTATTTCCTACACAGATGCAGATTGGGCAGGTTGCATTGATGACCGATGAAGCACCAGTGGAGAAACGTTCTACTTGAGTGAGTGTTCAGTATCATGGTTAAGCAAGAAAAAATCATCAATATCCTTATCTACAACTGAGGAAGAGTATATTTCAAAAGCAACATGTTGTACACAGGTTTTATGGATGAAAAAAAATCTGATAGATATACAGGTTGAGTATGATGCACCCATTCCAATCTATTGTGAGAATACAAGCACCATAAGTATCTCAAATAACCCAGTGATGCACTCCAAGACGAAGCACATTCCAATCAATTATGGATTTCTACGGGAACATGTTGCAGAGAAGAACATCATATTTGAATATGTGGGCACAAAAGAACAAGTGGCAGACATCTAGACAAAACTGCTTCCATGGGAAGCCTTTGAGTATCTTTGCCAGAGACTAGGAGTAATTTCTACTCCAAAATGAATGTTTTTGAATGATTCTCTTATATGTATTATATGTACATGAGGAAGCACCATAAATAGGAAAATTCAGGTCAGGGGATTAGTTTAAGGAAGATTTATGTTATAAGGGGAATCCCCAGATGGAAAGATACATTTCCCATTGATGACAAAGGGAGAGAGATTTATCAGATGCAAAGATAAATGCTTGGAGAGAGAGAATAGAGGCATGTTTCCAAGGGGAGCGATTGTCACAAGGGAAGAATGAGTGATATGAATTCAAAGTGATACCCTTTCTCAAATGATCCAGGTGGATATCGGTGGCCACCCACCTTTTCCAGCTGGCTCAAAACAACTTTCTAGCAATTTTGATAATTTACTATTTTTAGCAGTTTTTTGGGTCCTGAACTTCCGGAGCCATTTTGAGGCCCTAAACAATGTTTTTTGGGGTATGTTGCAATGTGCAACTATTGTAGTCCTCGGATAGATCTTTGCAATGGGATATCATATGCCTAAAACGAAGATCGTATGAAAAAGTTACGACCCTGGGAAGTTGATGTACTGACTTACCCAAACAGGGCCCACATGACTTTTGGCACTTCATCTCCTAGGGTTAGGCTTTTGGATGTTTAGGGTTTTTGAAACTCCTGTTTATTGTAAAAAGGCCTTGAGAGCCTCATTGTAATCATCTTCTTTTGAATGAGCACAGTCATCACATCTCTTCTCAGATATAAGCCGCCACCATTCCAGCAAGCTTGTTTTCCACTGCATTTTACAGTTTCAGCTTCTTTCCTTATTGAATAGAAAACTAGTTTTACTATATCTATGTTATTATGTGTTAAGCATCTGGTAATAATATGTAGTCATTTCATTTTTCTTATAAAATTTGGATCAGTGGTATCAGAGTGGTCTGCTCCTTGTCATCTTAATGCATTTCCCCAACGAGGTCAGAGTACAAAGATTTGGGTCTCGTGCTTGTTTCTCTTGAGGACAAAAGCTCTCGCACACCCAAGGGACCTCTCATGGAAGGAGAAAAGAAATATGATGGGACATGAGATCATTTCAAACTATTGATTGAGGAAGCCCTCACATAACAGAGGAACGCTTTGATGGATAATTTTATGCAAATCCTTCGGCGACTACCAACAGGCGACACATCTTCTTCGAGTGGAGGCACCACCCCCTTCAAGGTACAAATAAACTTTGATATTCCTATATTTGAAGGTCAGATAGACATAGATGTTGTAGACAAGTGGTTGAATCTACTAGAAGGGTATTTCTCTACCCATAACTTTTTGAATAGAGAAAGGATTACTTTTGCGCTCCTCAAAGTCAGTCCCCATGTCAAAGATTGGTGGGAAACTTTCTGTGATAAAAAGGAAACAAAGGAACCCTCATTATTTATAGTCACGGCCACCTGGGAATCTTTCAGGGATGATATTAAGGAACAATACTACCCTGTTGGAAGTTATGACAAGTTGTATACCAAATGGACCACACTGCGACAAGAAAGAGACCAAGCAGTGCCAGATTTCACAAATATCTTCCATACCTTGTGCACCAAGATGGGTATCAAATATTCGAAGAGGCATATGGTGCTCAAGTATCATGGTGCTCTGCATAGATACATCCAGACCAAAATGGAATTTCTAGACATCTCATCATTGGGCGTGGCCTATCGATATGTCGTCAAAATCAAGCAGAAGCTCAAACAAAAGACATGACAATTTGGGTCGAGGAACCCCTCACAACAAAAGCCAATAAAGGGCGACCCCAAACCAAAGAACAAAGGACAAATAAAATATGGACAGTATCAGGAGAACCAATCCAAGCTGCAAACAAAGAAGGACACCGAAAAGACAAAGAAATATACCGGGAAGTGGTGCAACTTCCATAAGAGCCCTTGGCATAACACTGCTGACTGTCGCTCAAAGAAGAAGCTGGTGGCCGAAGTGAAATCCTATGAATTAGATGCGGGTTATAACTCTGATTCAGAACCAAAAAGGGGAAGATGGATCATTGACGCAGAACCTAGTGCCACCGTTTCTACCACCAAGCTCCAGCATGGTGAACCAGACGAGCCAGAAGGAGAGCACCTCTTCCATTCACAGATGTGGGTAAAAGGAACCCCATTACACTTCATCATTGATAGTAGTAGCCAGAAGAACCTCATCTCAGCAAAGGTCATCAAGTGCCTGGCGCTAGTGACAACGTCGCACCCACAACCCTACACCATTTGATGGCTCTGCCAAGAAAGCAATCTTTGCATCAGCCAACAGTGTCAACTGTCGTACGACATCAATTCCTTCAAAGACGAGGTATTTTGTAATGTTGCTCCTCTCGAATTTTGTGATGTTCTTTTGGGCCAACCTTATTTATGGAAACGTCATGTTGTATATGAGTCTAGGCCTCGTAGTGTTATTATTACTTTGAACAGGAAATTGTACAGGATACCCGAGGTTGTCCCACCTAGTGTTATTTCCTTAATATCTGCTAAGCAATGCAGGAAGGTCATCTCTCAGATGGGGAAGTTTGTCTTCTTTGTGATTCACTCTCAGAATGAGAGAAAAATCACAGCCACATCCAGGGTCTCTGTGGTTGACCTCTCCACATAGAAGAAGCAAGTGGATAAGGTCGTGGAAGAATACTCAGATATCTTCTCCTCACCTACCAGGGTACCTTTGCACTACCAGGTCAAGCACCCCATCAATCTGACCCATGATGCACCACTTCCCAATGGGACAGTCTATCACCACTCTTTGTTAGAGAATGAGGAGATCAAGCGAAAGATCAAAGAATTTCTCCACAAGGGGCACATCTGTCCTAGCTCATCACCTTGAGGGAGCCCAATCGTGTTGGTACAGAAGAAAGATGGAACCTAGTGACTTTGCATTGATTATCGGACTCTGAATAAAATCACAGTCAGAAACCGGTACCTAATTCCCCGAATCGACAACATCCTTGATCAACTCATGGGGGCCAAATACTTCAGTAATATTGATCTAAAGTTTGGCTACCACCAGTTCCCGATAAAACAGATAGATGTATGGAAGACAACCTTCAAGTCAAAGGAAGGCCTTTTTGAATGGTTGGTCATGCCCTTTGGTCTGACAAACACTCCAGCCACTTTCATGAGGATGATGGATGATATACTGTGACCATTCACCAATACTGTTTTAGTGGTGTATCTTGATGACATTCTCATTTACAGCAAGACTTGGGCTGAACACTTGCATCATATTCAGTAGGTTTTGCACACCCTGCGATAGCACAAGCTATATGCCAACTTGGAAAAATGATCCTTTCGGCATGGACAGGGTCCATTACCTAGGATACATCATTGATCAACATGGCGTACATGTGGATCCAACCAAGATGCAAGTCATTCGTGACTAGCCAGCCCCAACCACACTCACTAAGCTTCGGAGCTTCTTGGGCCTTGCCAATTTCTACTGCAGGTTTGTGTTGGGATTCTCCCATATTGCATGGGCACTCATCCAAATAACCAGGGGTGGTGGTAAGGAGACATTTGCGTGGGGCTGGACCCAACAACAAGCGTTCGATGATTTGAAGCAGTGCTTGTGCTCAGCCTCAGTACTTTCACTACCAGACCTACAACAACCCTTTGATATTGAGACTGATGCTTCAAACTATGTTGTGGGTGTCGTTCTCATGCAGCATGGCCACCCTGTTGCCTATCATAGTGCGACACTATCAGATGTTGTCCGTAAGTACCCTACTTATGACAAAGAAATGTACTCCATTGTGCAAGCCTATTTCCAGTGGAGACATTACATTCTTGGGAGGGAAATAGTCATCCACACTGATCATAAGCCACTGTAGTTCATGCAGACACAAGGAAAATTGCAGAATGATCGCCATCAAAAGTGGTCCACATACTTGCAGCAATTCCACCTCAACATCAAGTATAAAATAGGAAGCACCAAATGCGTAACTGATTGCCTCAGCAAACCACCAGTCGTGGCACTCACCACAGTGCTAGACTCCTGTGGACATGAGACCTCTAGGTGGCCCCAACTCCATGAGACAGACCTAGAATTTTCCACCACCTACCAAATGTTGGGTGCAAAGGCAGTTGTTGATAATTTCCATCTTCAAGATGGCTTGTTGTGTCATCTAGTCCATATATGTGTTCCCTCAAGTGAGCAAGAGAAGCTGATGTGGGAAGCCCACTACAGCTGGGTGGCAGAACACTTCAACGTTGAAAAGACAGTGGCAATGCTACAAAAACATTTCTATTGCCTGAAACTTCGACAGGAGGTCAACAAGTATATCAGGTCTTGCATTGCCTGCATTATTGCCAAACCAACCACTAAGAAATAGGGCCTGTACACCCATCTTCCTACTCCATACAGACCATGGGAATCCATCTCAATGGACTACATTTCGGGCCTCCCGTCCACCAAGCGGGGAAATGACTGTGTTTTTGTGGTTGTCGGTCTCTTTTCTAAGATGGCGATTTTGGTTGCTTGCAAGAAGATAATCATAGCAGAAGCCACTGCCAAGATCTTCTTTGAAGGAGTCTGGGTACATTTTGGAATCCCACAAACCATTGTCTCAGATCGGGACAATCAATTTCTCAACATATTCTGGTCAAGCCTCTGGTCACTACTGGACACCAAGCTCACCAAATCCACGGCCTTCCACCCCCAGACAGATGGCCAAACCGAGGTTGTAAATCAAATGATCATGCATATATTGCACATGTATAATTCCAAGCACCCTTACACATGGTATGAGAGTCTTCCCTATGTCTAGCATAGCTACAACCGAGCCCTGCATAGCTCAACAAGCCACATCCCCTTTCAAGTGGGGTTGGGATTCCAACCATTGGGTCTGATAGATGTTGCACTTCCCCTTGCGGTCACCTCGGTCAACTCCTCTCCTGCTCTAACTGAGGCTAACAAAGCCACCCGTTTCATTGAGAGGATCCAACACATCCGCCAACAGGTTCAGGATATCCTACAGAAGTCTAATGACAAGTACAAGCAGTGCCATGATCAACATCAGATTCCACATAAGTTCCAGGTGGGTGACAAAGTTTGGTTGCACTTGCAGAAAGAACTCCTTACAGAACCCCATCAGAAGATTTTCCCACTCTGTTATGGGTAATATACCATCACCAAGGTTGTGGGGGATAATTCTTTTGTGCTCAACATTCCTCCTTTCCTTGGCCTACACCAAGTGTTCAACGTGGACCTCCTTCGGCCTTATTTCCCACCATTATTGGACACCTCAGACGTAGCAGAACAATTGACACCAACCGATCTCAACCCCGAATGCATACAACAGGAATCCAGCGATCATATTGTGGACACCCAGATTGAGGGCACTTGACAACAAAGGATCCATCTTTATCGAGTCGTCAAAGCAGGGCAGCTCGTGCACCAAGGCAAGTGGCTCACCCGGGGCCAAATTCAACAGACATTTCCTCATCTGATGGGGGAACTCAACGCAATGGAAACCATTGCTTCCTAAGGATGGAGGATTGATCTAGGTGGATATCAGTGGCCACCCACCTTTTCCAACTGGCTCAAAACAACTTTCTAGCAATTTTGATAATTTACTATTTTTAGCAGTTTTTCGGGTCCTGAACTTCCGGAGCTGTTTTGAGGCCCTAAACAATGTTTTTTGGGGTATGTTGCGATTCCAGAATTTCATCATGAAATTTTTTGCAACTGTTGTATTCCTTGGATAGATCTTTCCAATGAGCTATCATACGCCTAAAACGGAGATCATATGAAAAATTTACGACCCTGGGAAGTTGATGTACAAACTTACCCAAATAGGGCCCACATGACTTTTGGCATTTCATCTCCTAGGGTTAGGTTTTTGGATGTTTAGGGTTTTTGAAACTCCTATTTATTGTAAAAATGCCTTGATATTCTCATTGCAATCATCTTCTTGTGAATGAGCGCAGCCGTCACATCTCTTCTCAGAGATAAGCCGCCACCATTCCAGCAAGCTTGTTTTCCACTACATTTTATAGTTTCAGCTTATTTCCTTATTGAATAGAAAACCAATTTTACTGTATCTCTATTATTTTGTGTTAATCATCTGGTAATAATCTATAGTCATTTTGTTCTGCTCATAAAATCCGGATCAGGGAGATATTATTCATATGAAGGGAGAGAGAGAGTAATCAAAGGCTTATAAACACAAAGAAAAATCAAAGGCATGTAGACAGTGAGAGCAGCCCCAAGGATAGTTCACTCAGAGGAGCAACCCCAAAGGGAGATACCCTTTTTCATTGATGTCAAAGGGAGAGATATAGAAACATTTATGATGAGTATAAGCATGAATGTGATTATGACTAAGTGTTTCCATCAATGTTGGTGTTTCCATCAATGCCAAAGGGGGAGATTGTGATGCAGGAGCATCGTTGGAAATCAAGTGGAGAAAGACTCATCAATGTCAAGGAATATGCACAGGAGCCAACACTGACAGTTGCAGTAGATATTTGAAATCCACCTTAACTCAGCGCCAGAATTTATCTTTTGAGGCACGCTTGAACCTAGATCCGAAACTACCCTTTGAGGCACGTTTAGATAATCGCAAATGGAGTGGGAGTTTCCATTATGACTCTGGAATGCGACAGATCCAATATAGTCATAGGATAGTCTTAGAGTAGACACGTAGTTAAGGGCGAAACCCTAAGATACCTTTGATATATAGAGGTTTTGTACACCCAAATGAGGTTGGCTGCAGGGTACATGTTAGTTGCAAGTTAGCAGGAAATTGGAGTTCCAGTGATTGTTTTTTTTTATTTCAGTTGTAATCATTTTCACTTATGAATAGAACATTGTTTTTCCATTCTCTGTATTATGTTTTCTTGAGTGAATGAATGAATCTCATTATGAATAGATGGAAGTGTGAATGTTAGGATAATTTTCAATTTTTTCTCTTATGTTGAAGTAGTGCAAGGTGTGCACACAGAACGCAAGGAGCGCATTGATAGAATCTGTTTCGGTTCTGAAGCTCAGAAGATATAACATGAAACTTTCCCTTTGCAAAAACTGCTAAGATACTGGTTCAAGGTGTGCATATTCATCCACAAGAACCCAAAACCTTGGGTAGAGATATGGTGCAAGGAGTGCGCAGATTCGAGATTCGACTGAGTGTCGAAGGTACTTCGCATGAAGTCGAAGAACCAGGAAAGGAGAGCGCCAGGAGGGTGAGAGGAGTTTATCTCGAGAAATCCTGAGGATCTGAGTTATCAAACTCCCTGGGACACGAGCAGTGTGCAGGAAGTCGAAGCCTTCATGAGACCAAGCTTAGGAGGAGTAACACTTCTCATAAGTGTTAAAGAGGTCCAATAATTGGACTCGCTAAAGGAGAAAAGGTATGAAACCTTTGAACATCTAAAAGATATTATAAATCTGAAGATAGCATAAGTGCAAGGGGGGAAATATCTTAGTCGTTCGATCTGAATGCTATATAATTGGAACCGTCCATCCGGAGGGACGCATGGCGAATGACCAGTGTTTCGTTGACTCACTCTTTGAACGAGTCAAAGGGCAGAATGCTAAGCATTCACAAAACCTGAATCCGCAACTAGATCCGAGCCTTTGGATCTAGGAGAGATCTGGACTGTTGATTTTCCAAGGTGAAATATCGGCATTTCGGGGATCGGAGGATCGAAGGTGACAAGCCTTCCGAATTCACAAAACACGAAGTCTCAAAATCATCGTGACCATCAGCTCGGAGGAGAGACCTGGAGCATTGATCCAATGTCACCACAATTTTGGCTATCGGAAGAACAAAGGCAAGGGAACTTCGAAGTCATGAAACGTGAAATGTTGACTTGATCACAGCCGTCGATCAAGGGAAGATCTAGACCGTGGATTTCGAATCATCATGATTTTGGCTATCAGGTGAATAGAAGTAGAAACGCTCCCAGGGTCGCAAAATTGCGACATGACTTTCACTCGGGCGTGTGGTCACGGTCATGGTCACAAGGGAGAAAGGTCTTAGCAGGGAGGAGTTAGCGCCCATTCGGTGTTGAGACCTAAAAAATGTACAAGAAAAGGACTATGGGTCTCGTACGACCTGCGCCTTTGGAGAAAGGACCTATGTAAGTGAGTTTTGGGTCTAGAAGAGGCCCGAAGAGTCAATCAGACTCAATTTCTTGATCGATCTTAGACCAGGAGGTCGCACATGCCTTAGGAGAGAAGGGGGTCTGCATCAAGTGATATCAGAGCGATTTTCAGTCTATAGAAAGTGGATAGAAGAGACAAGAGAACTTGAGGTTGTACTTTGTGTGTGATAGAAAGTCGACATAATGCCACCGAGGAGACGAGGAGAGAAAAATTTAGTCAATCGAGTTGTAGAAAGGGAGATGCAAGAACTTAGTGAAATATTAGAAGCAATGGTGGCATCACAAAGGAGAGAACCTAATATTGGAGACATCAATGATGCAGAGAGTGAAGAATATATTGGCAAGAATGTCGTTGAAGAAGTTGCAGGAGAGGAGGTTGTCAAAGAACGCTTAATGAGAGCAGTTGCTAGATTGGGAGGTAGAGCCAAGATAGAAGTCCTAATGTATGAAGGCAATTTGGATGTTGAAGAGCTACTAGATTGGATAAGATCCATGGATAAGCATTTCAACTATGAAGATGTCGATGAAGAGAGAAAGGTGAAATAGGCTGTCACTAGGCTAAAAGGACATTCGGTGTTGTGGTGGGATGAACTGCAGGCTGAAAGGAGAAGCAAAGGAAAAAAAAAGATAAAGAGTTTGGATAGAATGGTAGCCAAGTTGAAGGCTAAGTTCATCCCCAAGGATTATCAGATCAATCTATTCAGGAAAATTCAAAACCTAATGCATAAAGGGATGACAGTCAAGGAGTACATAGAGGAGTTCTATAGGTTGAACATCAGAACTAGACAGAGGGAGACAGATGAATAAAAAGTTTGCAGATATATAAATGGCATGAGATATGAAATCTAGGATGAGCTCAGCATGATGTTAGTAAGAACAATGAAGGATGCTTATCAGTTTGAACTGAAGGCAGAGGAAAATTTGGCCAAAAAACAAAGCCAGTGAGATAAAAGCTCGACCCCGATAAAAATCAAGGGATTTTCCCATGACAGAGAACATAAGTCTAAGGACGATACTAAGAAACCACACAATCACTCAGAAAGAGGAGGAAGTTCCCGAGAAAGATAGGGTGGTGGAAGAAGTTCTTCTAGAGGAAGAGGAAGAAGAGGAGGAGGAGACGTAAGATGTTATGCCTGTGGAAAGACAGGGAACATGTCTTGGGACTGCCCTGAGAAAAAGAAATAAGGAGGAGGTGAAGCTCACATTTCATAATCATAGCAGAGAGATGTTGAAGCAGAAGAAGCAGAGGATGGAAGATCCCTGATGTTGAGGAAGGTTCTCTTAAAACCAGAGGTGGAAATTGAAAGGTCGGTCCAGAGAAATACTCTCTTCAAGACATATTCCAATACTAAAGATAGAGTATGCAAGGTGATAATTGACAGTGGGATCATTGACGACTTAGTATCCATGGAGATGGTGGAGAAATTGGAGTTGGAGACAACTGCACACCTGAAGACATACAAAGTTTCATGGTTGTAGAAAGGACACTAGGTAATGGTTACTAAACAATGCTTGGTTGAATTTAATATAGGAGGATGTAGAGATAAAATCTTGTGTGATGTAATTCCCATGGATGTATGCCATATTTTTTTGGGAATACCATGGCAATTTGATAGGAATGTCATTCATGATGGGAGGAATAATACATACACCTTAGAGAAGAATGGTAGAACACACATGTTGCTTCCAATAGAGGAGAAGAAAGTGAAAGAAGAGGCCAACACAAGCATACTTCTCATGAGCGGGAATGAACTCCTGAATGAATTCAATGAAGAACAAGAGATGAAGTTTGTTGTGGTGAGGAAACCTAGAGTTATCCTTACAAGTACTTCCATGGAGGATTTGCCTGAAGAAGTTCAGAAATTGTTGGATAATTTTTCTAACATAGTGGTGGATGAGCTACCTAACTCATTTCCACCCATCAGAAGTATCAATCACCATGCTGACTTGATACCAGGAGCAAGTCTTCCAAACAAAGCAACATATAGACTGACACCTCGAGAGAACAAGGAAGTGAAGAACCAAGTCCAGGAATTGTTAGACAAGGTTTTGGTAAGGGAGAGCTTGAGTCCATGTGCAGTACCAACTATGTTAAGTCTAAAGAAGGATAGAGGAAGGAGAATGTGCACAAACTCAAGAGCCATTAACAATATCACCATCAGGTATAGATTTCCTTTACCAAGAATGGATGACTTAATGGACTGCTTAAGTGGAGAAAATTTATTTTCTAAGATAGATTTGAAAACGGGGTATCACCTTATCAAGATGAGGGAAGGTTATGAGTGGAAGACATCCTTTAATACAAATGAAGGTTTGTATGAGTGGCTTGTTATGCCATTTGGATTAAAAAATGCCATGAGTACTTTTATGAGGCTGATGAATGAAATTATGAAAGATTTCATTGGAAAAATTGTAGTTGTATATTTGGATGATAAACTGATCTTTAGCAGGACTAAAGAGGAGAACTTGAGGCACCTAACATTAGTGATGAGGAGGCTACAGTAGGAGAAGTTGTTGATAAATCTGAAGAAGTCCTCTTTTATGAAGACATAACTCATTTACTTGGGTTTTTTTATCTCTTCAAATGAACTGAAGATGGATCCAAAGAAGGTAAAAGCAATCAAATAATGGTCTTCACAAAGGAGTATGTTCAAGGTAAGGAGCTTTCATGGATTAGAAATATTCTATAGGAAGTTCATCAGAGACTTCAGTGGAATTTTTGCACCAATGATGGATACAGTGAAGAAGAAGAACAAGTCCTTTAAATGGACAGGGGAAGTTGAGAGAAGCTTCAATATACTGAAGGATAAAATAACACAACGACCAATTCTGGTCTTGCTGAATTTTGAAAAGACATTTCAGGTGAGATGTGACGCAAGTGGAGTTGCAATTAGAACAGTTTTGAGTCAGGACAATAGACCTGTTGCGCATTTCGGTGAGAAGTTGAATGAGACCGAGAGGAAATATTCCACATATGACAAGGTGTTTTATGCCATAATTCAAGCCTTGAAGAAGTGGAGACAATATCTTGTCCCATAGGAATTTGTCTTGTATAGCGATGACCAGGCCTTACAATTCATAAACAGGCAAGAAAAAATGAATCAGAAGCATGCAAAATGGGTTGAGTTTATGCAAAATTTTACTTTTGTCATAAAACATATTGTTGGGAATGCTAAAAAAGTTGTTGATGCATTGAGCAGGAGATGTTTAATTCTGCAGAAATTTCAGGTGAAGACCTTGGGGTTTGAACACCTTAAGGACATGTATTGTGATGATACAGATTTCCAGGAAGCATATGAAGCATGTGAAAACCCTGTGTTGAGAGATAGAAGCCAATGGACAGAGTACATGATCCAAGAGGGATTGTTGTTCAAAGGGAATCAATTGTGCATACCAAAATGCTCAATGAGGGATAACCTTTTGAAAGAAAATCATAGTGGAGGATTGGCTAGACATTTCAGCCACGATAAAAAGTTTGCATAGTTGAGCAGTTCATACTATTAACCAGGTATGAGAATAGAGGTGATAAAGTTTGTGAACAGATGTAGAATCTGCCAACATGTAAAAGGAAAAAGACAGAACACTGGATTGTATCAACCATTGCCAATACCAGAGAGGCCTTGGGATGAAATAAGCATGGATTTTGTGTTGGGATTGCCAAGAACAAAAAAGGAATTTGATTCCATATTTGTGGTGGTGGACAGATTTTCAAAGATGGCACATTTTATCCCATGCCAGAAGACCAGTGATGCAATGCATGTCATAAATTTTCTTTTTAAGGAAGTTGTGAGACTTCACGGCCTACCCAAAAGCAATGTCTCAAACAGAGACACAAAATTTGTTGGACACTTTTGGAGAATGCTATGGAAGAAGTTGGGGATAGATTTGTCCTTCAGATCAACTTATCATCCTCAGACAGATGGATGAACTAAGGTGCTAATCATAAGTTTTGGAAACCTATTGAGGAATCTGGTCACTGAGAACCATAATCAGTGGGATCAGATTATGCCACAATCAAAATTTTCCTATAATGACTCACCAAACAGGAGCAATGGAAAAAGCCCATTCCAAATATTTTATGGAGTGCAACCCATGGGAGTATTTGAGTTGAGATATTTGGAACAGAGTGAGATCAGGAGCACTGGAGCAGAAGATTTTGTTGTAGAGATGGAGAAGCTCCATGTTGGTCACTATAATTGCTCAATTAATTCAAACAACCAAGTGATACATAAATTGTCAACCCAGGGAAGCCTGTTTATTTCAAATATAACCACGCACTATATATGCTCAATTCCAAAAGCAACTTAAAGTTGTAGTAAAGGAAACTATATTAATCACACTTGCCCTGAATGAACTGAAGTTCTGACTTAAATTACAGGAAATCAACCTACCTATTGCAGATCTTAAAGATTAATCGAAGGAATCCTGGATTACATTAAAATATGAATTGCAACAGGAAAGAACAACTATTCTATAACCAGAGAACAGGACCCTTACTCTCAAGCAGAGACTTCAGCACCTTATTTCTGATT